>VDFB02019485.1:0-44965 GCA_007258455.2 Sequoia sempervirens
TAGAGGAAGAAGAAAGAAATGTGGAATCTGCCAGCAAGAATGAAGAAGAATGAAGGTTGTGGAATCACAAAGGTCCTCTGGAGAATCCTCTTCCGGTGATGATTTATTAAAAGGCTTGTTATCCAAGAAAATAAGGTTACAGCGGGTAATTCCTCTGGAACTTCTACAACTTCCAATGGTTCAAGGCAGTGTGGATTTGGACAAGATATCTCCTATTCACAAATTGGTGTTAGGGGATGAATTGCATGCATCTAGAAGAAAAGAGATTTTGGAATCACACCAAAAGGGAAAAAAACTCATTGATGATGCCCTCAAAGCTTTGCAGGAGGCCACCCCTGGTACATCAATAGATACATCTCTCACTTTGGTAGAAAATCTGAAACTTCTATTGGACTCCTTTAAGGAATATGCCTCCAGACTAGGTGAGAAGACTAGGCAAAAGATTGAGGAGAAAATGGTAGAGAAAAGGCTCTTGAAACTTTATGATAAGTGTGCTCTAGAACAAACCAATGTGGAAAAGAGTTTGGAAATTGTGTAAGCTTGTGAGTCTGAAGCAAATATTGTATTTGCGTATTGCATAAAGTGGCCAAATTCCACACAGAGTATCAAAGATCTCATGGACTCCATTGAGTCCCAGTTGATAGTTTTTTTCTAGTACATATAGTGCATCTAAAGACAAAGATGGGTAAACTTGGAATGTTATCATTGCCCACAGAGATAATTTTTTTATTCTACAGTAGTAGAAGGAAGACATCATCAAAATATTCGATCAGCTAGGTGACCTTGTGAGAATGGAGTACACTTTGGTGGCCAATGCTTTGGAAAATGCAAAAAAAAAAGAGAAGATCAACCTGACTCCATGCACTCCGGATGATGCAGAACAAAGCATGATAGAGTTAGAATCTCTTAATAGAATGCTGGTATCTGCTAAGAAGAGTTGGGAGAATGGAAAGTCAGCATGGCAAGGTATTCTCAAGGATCTTCAAGGCTCACCTTCCTTCAAGTAATTCTTTTTCAGTTTACTCTGTTCCGAACCACCCTTGTATATATATATTCATATTTTTGGACCATCCTTTGTCCTTGATGTCAAAGGGGGAGAGAATTTCATGAAGAGAAAATGGGAAAGTGTGTTGCACATAGGAGGTTTGTACATTCTTTTGGCACATGTTGCCATCAATGACAAAGGGGGAGATTGTTGGAAGAATGAAGAATAGCTTCTCATTATGCAAATTCTGTTATGTTGTCATCAATTGATGTCACCATGTTATATGAGTTACAAATGCATCACTATAAGTTCAAGCCTAATCTGGTATTCTGAACCAACATGATAGTTATTATCCTTTGGTATTTGAATATGCAATCCTTTGCTAATGAATATCATAACTTGTGGTTTTGGGAAATGGTATTTGGATGTTAGAAGCTTGTAAGTTCATAATTTCATGTGCATAGGTGCTTGTATGGCATGTTGGCATCACTCAATTGTTGCATTTTGTTATTAGGTCTATCCCTGGCTAACCTAATCAATAGTTGATGTTAAAATGAATTAATTTTTGTTTTGTGGATGTGTTTGTGACCGATCTCAGGTCCATGCTGACATGTTGTAGCGTACTACATGCTTGAATTGTTTTTTGAAAAAATTTGTACAAGCTTGAAGTCGACAGTTAATATTTTTGCTGAATAAGGATTGCATCTAATTAGGCTGACCTAATTGATGCTTGCACGGATGAGTCAGATATATATTGGCTAGTTTTTTACATTGATGGTGTGTGTGTGTATAGACAAGTATGCGAAGATGAATCAAGGTGAATACATATCTGTTAGTTTGCGAGTTTATCAGAAGAAGTGTGTTAAGTCAGTTTACTAAGCATCAAAGGAATTGAATCATCAAGCTTGTTAGGTGTAACTTTATCAGTTCATATTTTGGATGTAAGTCATTTCTCTATTGTATCTTTGTAGGCAGTGAGCCTCCCATTTTGGATAGTGAGTCCTAATAGTGAGCCACCCTTTGTAATATCTTATAACTAGTTCTATTATATTATGAGCTAATCCTCACCGTGGTTTTTCCCATTTTGGGTTTTCCATGTAAAAATCTTGGTGTTCATGTGTTGTGTTCTTTTATGTTTTGCTAATGCTTTTTCTCATTCTTACTGTTATATGCATTGGAGTATTTGGATGGTGTATGTTCAATAAATTTAAGAATATACTAGTTCACCCCCCCTCTTAGTAGCTTGGGTATTCAACACTACACCTAACTAAACTTCCACACCACCCAATTCTAGTAGTATAGTACAAATATGTGATTTGACCACCCAACCAAGAGTCAATCTCACTACATCCTCCATAGTTTCCTCCTATCAGACAACTAGACCCCATCTTCCTATAACCTGTCACCACCTAATATCATCACTCTACAAAACATCTAACCTTTATCACCAAGAAACTAGATCATTATATAATCAATCATGTAACAACTGGTATGCATGTTCTCGTGGTTGTCCCTCGCCATGCTCAAGGATACTTGGAAGGTCATGTGCAGTAGATGTGTTCAAACACCCACACCTATAGAAGCATGTAGGTGATGATACTATTGTACTCGTAGTGAACGTACCGCACAAGGTCATGGTATAGATGAGCCAGCATGCTTCAACCCTAAGTGAATATGATCCTATGCTCCTCCATCTCCTGGATACAATAGAAAAGGCCTATGTGGAGGTATGAGCCTCACCCATCTATCACAATGCATAATTCCACCATCGTGATCATCATGTGATGTACTAGAGGCATAGTCACATGACCTTTCTCTAGCCACCACATGTAGATTTGGTCGGTTTTATCCTTCGAGACAATGCGATTGAGGTAGTATTATTGTGTTACATGTGCATCTCGAGTTGTCTGACCCTCCTTGTATGCCACCTACTTTCCATGGATGGGTAGGTGAAGGACGCAGTAAACAGATCCTCTAAAGTAACTATCACCTCCCCTATTGGGAGATGAAAATATGAGGTGTTTGGATCCCACCTCTCTATGAGCGCCATCAACATAGGCACATGGAAATGAATCTCAGGCATGGTGTAGACCCACCACAACCTAACCCACTATAGAAAACCATAGTCATTGATGTCAATCTCCTGGCTATGACTCCACAGTAATGACATAATCATACCATTGCTATACTCTCAAATCTCTAACAACTCCTACAAAAACATAAAACAACATGTCACCATAATCCATTTATACCCTACATCTCTATTCTACATCTTTAAAAAATATCTAAATTTGTCTCTGAGACTATAGTGTCACGTAGACATTTGTGCAACTCATTGGCATCCGACGCCAAACTAGCTGATGATAGCACACAAGAAGGACACCAATGTGGATGATAGACCATGATGCATCGACAAGATGCCTACATGTCTAGAGGGCACCATCACACCAAATGGATGCCTAAGCTACTTGAGAATTTTCGATGGCTAAAAAATGTATAAAAATGACAAGTCAGGGAGAAAATTTTCTCATACCTTGTCTAGCGGCTCACCCCTCTCCACATCAATGCATAACTAGTCAATCCTTGGAATTTGAAAGTCTCATCTACAAGTCATTTTGTTGAAAAATCTATAGAAAATTCAATAAAATCCTCATAGTGAATAGTGAAAATAACCTTCCATGGGCCCACATCGGGTGTATATAGGCCAATTTTTGCCCATTTTTTACGATGAAATTATCCTTTCCCACCTTCTTGCTTTCACCCACCTATCTAGGGGAAAAAATATAAGGGAGCATATACTCACTTCTTCATCAAATTTTTCTTTCGATACACTATTTTTTCTCAAGCATTGTTCTTGTCATGATAGATTCTTCTGATTTTGAAATTGACCAAATTTTGAGTTTTGCAGAACAAAACTTCACGTTAGGCGCTATAGTTTCTCATCGAGATCAAATGTTGGGGGCATTGTCAATATCTGCCTACTCGACCTCTGTCACCACCTACAATATCCTTTTTTTGAAAAATAAAATAAAATTGTCAAAATTTGAGTTTTATTGTTTATGTCATCTTACAACTTTAGTGCAACTATTTTTTCTCAAAACTTTTTATCTCCCTAAAGTGGGGGGAAAATGTAGCATTGTAAAATTGCACCCTATTGCAATTTCACACTTGTTCATCTTGCCTGCCACATTTATGATAAAAACTTATAAGTCAAAATTCCACGATTCCAACTTTATAAGTGACAATGACGTAGCACTAACAACCTAAATACTTCAATTATGCAATGTTTTGAGTAGGACACTTGCATTATGTGTGGATATCTCCATGACACACTAGTGTTCCCAAACATTTCGATATCCAAATGAGAATATTCTATATCTTTTTCCTATGGAACATGTCATTGTGGTAGAAATGTAGTTTTAACGACTCCTCTCGCCCATGTAGCCTCACAAAACCTCATTTTCCCCTCTCATTCTCATTCATTATTAAGTTCTCTTATTCAATATTTCCCTCTCTCTCTTTCTATACTATCTTCTTCATTCTATCTTGCTCGCTCTTTCTTCTATAGTGAAGCTCTGCCAAATTTCTCTCAAGGAAAAGTCAAGGCTCTCTTGCATGCAAGCCTATCACATTTATCAAGCCAAGAGGAAAGCCATAGGGTGTTAGTAATGCTCTTTTGTCCTCTTGTATTGTCTATTTAATATATATTTGATCTTGCCTACTTTATGCATAATAGGGGTTCTCCTCCTTTGCAGGGTTTGTTTCTATTACATGTCTTTATTCATGATTGGGGTTCTCCTCCTTTGTGGGGTTTGTTTCTATCACATGTCTTTGTATTTCATACATTTTTATCTATCTATGTCTATCTGGTTGTCCATGGAGACCTGCAAACACCAAAATGGGGGTTTGACTGAGGCAAGCCCCAAAATAGCCCCCAACACTTTTTTTGTTTTGTTTTGTTTGTGTGTAGATGTACAGGTTTGACAAGTTGGATGTTTCAGATATAGGACTTGTATTCTTTATTTTACCAGAGATAACAACATGATACACAAACGTCCCTATGACATGTTGTCATCCACCACTGAGGCTAAATCCTCTTGAGGGTAAAATCTATGATTTATGCACTTTCCATTTTTGTATACTAGAGATTTTGATCTTGTCATTTTTCCTATAATTAAGTGATTTTTTTCTCATTTTTGTCATTAGTAGTTTAGCACTTATTTAATTAAGTTATGCAAATACTCTTTATTCTTTATTTCATCACTTGAGATTTGATCCTTAAGGTAACTAAGGGTTATTTTCTCCTTGAGACTCCATTGTCCTAAGGGTAGTGAATCCCCTCCTTTATAATTGGCTAATAGTTGAAATTGGGGATTCAAAATTTGGCTAATAGTACAATTTGTAAGGTGACCTGAATCATCACATTTTTACTAAATTTATTCTAGTACTGGTTGAATTGCCAACATATTTTTTATTAAACTTTTAAAATAAAAAAAATTCTATAATATTTGATACCTAATTAGATCATATTCGCCTAAATTTTATAAGTTATAATATAAAATGATATTGATTCATGATATAATTATTGGTTACTTCAAGCCATATCACAGGGCCATATCACCAATTTTTAATCACCACCATTGATTTTACTTATGTTTGGGATTGTATTTGATCGGTTAAAATCTACCCACAGACCTACAATGCCCACTGAGCCCAAAAATATATTTTGGCCATTAAAGATTTATAATCTAATAGTTACGGTTAAATTCCATGAGCAAAAATGGACCCACAAATCTCCAATGCTCATGGGGCCTAAAATTACATTTGGACCGCATGGACATTGGAATTCTGCGAGTACATTTTAATTTGTAAAATAGAACCCAAACCATTAATTTATAAATAAAATTAATAGAGGTGAAAATTTTATTTAAGATATTATAGAATTAAGGAACTCATAACACCTAGAACTTTGACGAAGGATAAATAAAAGCTAACCAAATTAGAACTCATGACACCTAAAACTTTGACAAACTACTCCAAATGCCTTTTGACGATAGCATCATGTCAGCTTTTTTCTAAAAGTCCCTTTAAAGATGTCACACCGCAATAAATATCGTCCAAAACACTTGAGTGTTTATCTACACCTAATTGATTATTATTCAAAGAAGAAAATATTTATTCCAGTCCCACCTACTGTGACAATGACTGCCCAGCCTAACATTTGTCTTCTTCCTATTGTTGCTGTTCGATTTGATTATTTATCTAAATTTTCAAAGACAAACATTGGATAACTATGGCCCAATAATTGTAGCGACAACTGGCAATGTCGACCTTACAGCCCAAATATTAAAAAGGTTTTTATAGTAACCTCACCCGGATAGACACTCATATTCACCTAATCACCTCGTCGGACCGGAAACACCGAGGAACGCGGTCAGATAGGCCCGTCCTTCGGCCTTCTTGGCCAGCCAACGGATACAATGTATGGGCTGGGCTGTCTGATCTATTAATTCGTAAGCCCTCTGCATCGGGACAGCATAGCCAAAGCAGCAGCCATGGCAGGCCAGGTTTCAAAGCAAAAGACAGTTCTCCAACAAAAGCGGGTGTTGAAAGATCTGAACGACAAGGAAGGAGTCGATTTCCCTGGCTCAGATTATTCCCCAGCAGACGGCAATCGCAAAGAATGAATGTCAAAGCTGAAGCTGCACGAAGTGCGCATCAGAGACGTCGTGTGGCCCGGCACTCACGATTCTGCAACAGATTAAATGGGAATCCCGCTGGTGTCTCGCCTGCTTTCCCGGTGCCAGAAATGTTCTATCTATAATCAACTGATAGGCGGCACCAGAGTTCTGGATATCCGGGTCGAAGCCTCCCGCCGGGTCTGCCACGGGACACTGAAAAGCAATAAAGTCGATTTAGTTATCCGGGACATTAAACGCTTTCTGTCGGAGACAGAGTCAGAGTTTCTAATTGTGGAGATCCGAACAGAGTACGGGCACAAGGACCCGCCTGATATGGAAAAATGGCTGACCCCTTCGAAATCTTCTCCTTCAATATCTTCAACGAATTCTAGGATCCCTTCCAGAGTGCCAAATCTCATGTCTTTTAACAACCTTTTATTTGCATATAATTTTTTCCTAGCTAATAGCTATCACAATTCCCATCGACTTCCTTTTCATACTTTCATTTTGCTTACCCCTATTCTGTTCATCACCTTTCTCCTCCATGTTCCTCTCCACTTTTTAGGTCTACATTTTTTCTTTTCCAACTCTTTTATGTGTTTTGAGTTTTCATCTTTACTTTTTCCCTCACTTTTGGGTTGGTCTCCTAAAAGAGAGTGCACTTCTAGAGGCCTCCTTATGTTGGCATTGGCTTCTTTTGACATGATTCCCAGCTCCTTACCTAGGCCCTTCCCTTTTTTATCCTCCTTGATGTGAGGATTCCCTTTTTGGACAATATTGGAGGGGTTTGAACCTAATTTTTGTCATGGTATTTAGAAAAAGGAAGAAAATTATTGGTTGCAAGATGAGGGTTCTAGAAACCATCTTTATCTTTGGGCTCTCTAGTTTTAGGGGGGTGCGGGGGTACGGGGGTGGTTTGAATTGGTAAAGATAAAAAATTAAACTTTGATTTAGGGGAGGAATGTCCCCATTGATAATGGAGACTTGTAGAGAGGACAAAAAATGGAAATGGAAGCTAATTAACTTTCTCTTTTTTAAATGTACTAACAAAGGAAAATTGTAAATATGAACTACACCAAAAAAACCTTTTAAAGTTAAATATTTGAATGCCCCCTCCCTCTTGTAGTTATTTTGAAAATGAACCAGTTTCACTCCCTTCATGAAGAAATCCTCAATAAAATCTATGTCCCAAGATTTATGACTTTTATTGACCTTTCTCCCATTGTAGCTAACACAAGTAGCCTCAACTATCATTTCCTCAATCACGATGAAATCCACCCCAACAATTTTTAATTCCCTCAGATTTTAGAAGTCTATGAAATTCTTTGAAGGAAATGCATCTTAACCCTACATGGCCATAAAGTAATTGGTGACCCCTCCATCTTCAAAATCCTCCATATGTCATTGTTCTTCTTTAGCAACTCACAAGTGGAAGGTTCAACTATGAGATTTTCCCATCCCATTGATTTATTTCCTTTTTTATGCTCACAAATATTTTAGAAAATAAGAAGAACCACCATGAATAGATTATTTTTTACTTTCCTTTGAGTTCAGTGG
Source organism: Sequoia sempervirens (assembly GCA_007258455.2). Classification (NCBI taxonomy): domain Eukaryota; kingdom Viridiplantae; phylum Streptophyta; class Pinopsida; order Cupressales; family Cupressaceae; genus Sequoia; species Sequoia sempervirens. Next base: position 8,224 of record VDFB02019485.1, read on the forward strand.
TCTTCCATAGGAATATAATCATTGGAAGAAAAGGTGGCCCTAGAGGATAATCAAATTTTATGAGATTGTAACTTTAATAATCATGTCTCCTCAATCTAATCCTTTGTGTGAATTAAAAATGTGATAGCATCCGACATAACAAATAGTACAATTTCAAAAGCACTATATGTACTTTATGCCAACTTGGGGTATTGGTCATTTAAAAGGACATGAGAATCCAAGTATTCTATATTTTCTTTCAAATATCATCATTTTTTATCGTTTTGAATCTCATTCCAAATAGATAAAGGTTGTTGTTGAAATACAAACCAAGTGATCCTTCTATCTACTATAAACCTAACAAATTAGCAATAGCATTTGCTCATTTGTTGTCTTCCATGTAAGTGTGTGGTATTTTAATTTCTTCAAACTTTCATATGTATTTTAATTTTTTTTATAATATGATCCATAAGTCTCCATGGATGGACCATGAATTTTAATGAGGTTGATGACCAATTCATATTTACCTTCCAAATGGACTTTTTAACTTTATTATGGGTGTCCCTCTTGATTCCCCACCAAGCCATAAACCCTTTAACTTCATTATTATTTTTATTTATTTGTTGAGTTGTGAAGAATTCCCTTAATTCACCATGATCATTTCTCAAAATTATCTTTGTTGTATTTCACCTAATTCAACTTCATTATTTGTTTTATTTCTTTGTTGACTTATTATTCCATTGTTCTTGCATTCTTCTTAGATTTTTGAATTAATGCAATATCGACTTTTTTCTCCTTTTAACATTTTTTCAAGAGCATTTTTTTATGTGGGCTATTAAGCCATTTTATATTCCAAGAGAGGATAATCATTTCTTGTTTCTTCTAGAGGAGGAAATCTTCAGAGTTTTTCATTTCCAATTGGCAAAATATTTGATTGATTCATTGGATCTATCTTCCCATATTGTATGTCTTATAGCCTTTTGATTTGAGCCTACATCAGCTATCATTCCAAAATCTTTCTTCCTAATTTTTTTTCTTAATAAAATGAGGGGAAAACTATTTCAAATTTATTTTTAGTTTTTTACAGGAATCAAAAGAGATAAATACCTTAACTTCTAGGGGATTTTCTTTGAAGACAGCTATCTTCAAAAGAACTCTAGGTGAATCCACCTTTGATGATTCAACCACCTAAGTCTCCACACTATATTTTTTCATGCTAGCTATTTCCACTCTACATTTTAACTCATTTTCTTATAGAAATATTTCCTTGACTAAACTCTTATTCATATGAGGCATAAATGTTAATTCTAATTTACTCTCTTCTATCCTCAGAGAATATTTTATAGATGGAATCCCATCTACATACTTGAAGGGGTATAGGGAGTTAAAGAGGTTCATAATATACATATAGAAAGAGTATAGTTGTAAATCTTTCTCCTAGCTTCAACTAGTAGAACTTTCCTTCTAGGGGAGGAACACATCAACCATAGAAAACTATGTAGGGAAGGGATCTAGGTGCACATTAACTTCAATAGATTTTTTTTTAGGATTTTATGAAGCTAGTTTTTGGATAAGACATTTATTCACCAAGTGCCCAAATTGTGAATAATTTTGGTAACTTATAGACTTGAGTTTTTATAGATGATCTTTTGGTTCTACTTCCCATATTTAGATTAGAGAATGATATTATTAGGAAGGGCTCTATTCATTTGTACATTAACACAAACCCTTACAAAAGCCAACTTAGTTTTTACCTTTGTTACTTTATCCACAACTATATATTGACTAAAAGTGTTGGATATACTTATAAATACTTTTTCATCCATTAAATCAAGAAGAAAATGAGTTGAATTCAAATAGGTGCAATAGTGAACAAGTTAGCCAACAATCCAAAGCTTGGTTTCCATTTATCGAGGGACAATTTTTTTTTGCACATAAACCATGTGCCTTTAATGATGGCCTTAAATTAAGATCTTTAAAGGTAGTGGAAGAGAAAAGGAAAAGGAAAATCTTTCATAACACATATCATTGTACATTGGTTTTCACCTTCCATAATGATTTAATTAATTTCCTTAGAACATCAATATTTGGATGAGCAAAGAAGAACTTACCAATCAATGCTTTCTCCATTTAAGCTACAATTTTCTCTACAAGTGAGTTAGAAATATTTAGCCCCACACCTTCTTTAAACTAAAACACTTCAAAAGAGCTACTCGAAATAGAGTGATCGAAAGGTGGAACATTTCCCACAACCTTAGCTACCCAGTTAAAATTTTTGATGCGTAGATGGTCATGAGAGATTCCCTCATGAGGAATCTTGAAGGATGGAGAGGCCTCAAAATTCACCACTTTCTTGGACCAAATATGGTAGTTCCTCACCTAGCACCAAATTTAAAATTTCTAATTGCACCCTTATTCACTCGAATTTGGTGTTGCACGTGTGTTTTTTAAGTTCTATTATTGTTTGATTCCAAAGTTCAATAATTATTGGCTACCTTAGGAGATTCCTATATGCTTGCAAGTTCATGATTTTCTTTGAATGGTTCATTTGAATTCTTTAGGGCCTCTTCCAATAATTTCATTTATTCAAGGATTGAGAGAACCTTCCAAAAAGGTATGTCAATTATAGTCTCCTACAAATAATTGTCAATATTAAATTCTTTACTAGTTCAACTAATTATTCGATGGGTGTTTGAATTAACTTCTAATATAACTAAGAGAGAATCTAGTACTTCCTATTTCAGAAAGTCCTCAAGTAACCTATGTATCCCTAGATCATCTATCTTGAGCCTACTTATGGAGGAGGTCCAATATAAGTGGACATAGTTTGCACACTACAAAGAGAAATCTCTTCTAACTTTTGCATGAGCAACGTATCATCTATAAGCTTGTTCTATGTATATTATTTTATTTTAGTTGTTTTAGTAATTAGAGTGAGCCTATGGTCTCCTAGAGAGTATGGTAGATTCATTTAATGAAAAAGCTGCATAATCTTCCTTGATAACCAAGTCTTGTTCTTGGGTAAATGATCTTTGATTTGTGGATGTTTCTTATACTTGGCTAGTACTCTAAGACTTATTTTGAGTTTGGCTAAAAATTAGAAGAGATTTATTTTGGTAATTCTTAGTACAACTAGTTGGACTATGGGAGGCTAAAATTATATCTAGCACCATAATAGAAGGCTCATCAACATAACTATTTTACACAATAATGAGCTCTATATTAGGATTGAAGGGGATTTATTTTAGTAAATTCTTAATGAGTACAAATTGGTGTTAAGGTTGGATAGGTGGTGTATTTTTTGAAAAGGAGGCCTTTGACCTAGTATCCTTGACTATATTGCTAAGTTCCATATCCTTAACTAGTAAGGGAATTATGTTGTACAACATCAAGGGTTTTCAATTATTTAAAAATGGTTCATTTAGTACATTTTTTAATCTTTGTGGATTAGTTACTTCAATGGACATATTCCTAAGCACATTCTTCATTTCATCAAGCTCACTAGAAAATTATATTCTTGGTCCATTTTAAGAGTTGGAAATAAAAGGAGACTAATAGATGGTTGGTGGGTCTCTAGCTCAACATTAGAATGTTACTGGTAAGGATGTTGTATGTTTAGGAATAAGGAAATTTAGGGTCTAGGGCCCAACCTACCAAATTTAATAGAACCTTTTTTAGTAGCAATATTTATATCATAGTAATCCAAAATAATGCTTCCTCATTTAAATTTCACCATCATAGAAATCTCAAAATATAGTACATTAAATAAAAATAGCCTAGACCGGACTTGATGGGGGATTCAAGTTTCAAATGGAATTATTTATCGTGTTATCTAGGATTTACTATTAAAATCACCTGTCATTTCAATAGCATCCCTCTTGTTAGTTGTCAATTATTCTAACAATGTAGTATCATCTTCCTTTCTCTTTGTACTTATTAACTATTACTTCACCTAGATGGTCCTAATTGTTGATTGATAATGTGGCCATAAATTGGTACTAGTCAAGTATCTCCCCCTTAATTTATTCCACTAAGAGTCTTAAGGATATATTTTCCTTGAAATGATGATAAATTTCATGAAATTGTTTACTACATCATGTAAATGTTATGAAGGAGTTAATGTGTTTTATCTAGTAAAGTGTAGAAGGGAATTTAAGGTAGCATCTAGTATTGTACCCTACATTGTTAGAATAGGAGGATAAGAGGACCTCTAGTATTCCATGTTGGAATTTTTTCATGGAGGTGCAACAAATATGACGGGATTTAAATGTAATGTCTGTGAATGCACTTGATGTGTTTTTACCTTGTTTTAAGAAAGATAGAAAGGGGTTTCTTGAGAATATTGTGATAGGATCTCATTATAGATCTATTATAAGAAATAATGTCCATAGGAATCTAAGTTACCTTAGAAAGAGTAATTAGGTGATTGTTAAACACCAATAGTACACCAAAACTTGATCAATTATAATTTTGAGCCCCATTAGGAATGCTAGAAACTATTGATGATCCAAATGCAAAGATGCATCACATAGTACCACCAAGCACAGAAATATTTATAGGTGTGGTACATCACCAATAAATTGATCCCCTAGTTAAGAGATAGATCACTACATGTTCTAATTTATAACTACTTACAAATATAGTGTAATAATTAACGATAAATGAAATATAAATGTAGTGTGCATGTTTAAACACATTGTAATGCAAAAAAAAAAAGTAAAAATATCACATATAAATGCTTTTGAAATTACTAAGAAACTACATATGATGTAATACACTTGACATTAGATACATATATAGAGATTCCCCTATTTAGATATAAATTATTGAGAAATAGATTTTTATGTAAGGATCAAAATAGATTCTAAACCATCAAGAGGCACACAAGATCATTTACCAAATTACCTAACCCATAATTGAGATTTCCCCAAATGATTAAATTTTGAGTCCTAAGTCACTAGGATAAAAGATGCACCTTGTACAAACTTGTCATTATGAATGATTTTGCTAGTGTTTGAGATTTGTGAATGGGAAAGACGTGTTTGATTAATGAAATATGCCATAAAGCACCATAGTAGTTTTCTTTGTGTGGGTGAATCTTTACTCTATGCATTATAGAGAATAGGAGCTAGTGAAAATTGTGAGGTACCTAATCGATAAATTTCAATTTCATTAGTAATCATTACCAACCAAAAACCATTCTATATTTTGGAAATTCATATTAGTGTAGTGAAAGAGTGATAGATGTAAAAACTAGGTCAATAAGAGAAGTCAAAGGAAAGGAAGTGTGGAAAAATGGTTGCACATTATGTGGGTTATCAAATGAAGATTATGTTAGCAAACCATATGGTCTATGCTCCTTTCAAGAGATCCTCCTTCAATATTTTCTAAAAATATTTAAAGAATGGGCCATGTAAAGTGTTTTCCAACCCCATAAGCTAAAAAAAGGAATAAAAAAGTGGTGGGGCTAGCATTGGATGTGCTTGTTGCTTAATAGATAGGCTCATTGGGTGATGTGGACCAATGGAAAGGCTTCAAAATAAAATTTATTTTTGTAGCAATAGAAATTCCCAGATACCATTAGATCATATTTTTCATGGAAAAATTGAATGACACGTACTCATTGATACTTAGAAATGTTGTGCTAGTGTTGCATGCCACAAACCTCAAAATTTACTATGGGGATATAATTTATGAAAGAAAAGACACCACAAACATAACTAAACCTAAGAAAAAAGATAATACAACTTGTAGTGAAGAATTCACTAGATATACACCTTTGATGGTAGTCAAGTCTCACAAAAGATATGAATTGATCATTGAAAATATGTAGAATTCCTAAATGGTCGAATCATAATATATGTAATAATTTTTTTATTGGCTAATAGTTGAAATTGGGGATTCAAAATTTGGATAATAGTACAATTTGTAAGTTGACCCGAATCATCATAGTCTTACTAAATTTTATTCTAGTACTAGTTGAAGCACCAAAATATTTTTATTAAACATTAAAATAAAAAAATTCACAATATTTGATACCTAATTAGATCGTATTCACCAAAATTTTATAGGTTATAGTATAAAATGTGTCGGCTTTCAGTTGTTTATATGTTAGTTTATCCTTGATTCCAAAATTGTTTTATGGGGTTCATGACATCACTAGTTATATTCTTTGCATTCTTAGATTGGATGATATGCATTTGCATTGGTTGGTGTTATGATATGCAGTTGGTATTATGATATATGCTTGGTGGATGTTGATAGGATGCATTCTTATTTTGTTTTGATACATGATAATTATAGTTGGTTCATATGGTGATTCATATGGTTCATGGCATGCACTTTCAAGTTTCATTTTTTACATGTTGGTATTGATGTTTGACATATGCTCATTGTTTCAGGGTTACAAGTCATAGTGACATACATATACTAGTAGATTCATTTTGAGGACATGCATTTGTTTCAGGGCATGCATTTGCTTCAGGGTTACAAGTCACTTTGAGGTATACATTTGTTTATACATTTGTTCATTTTTACTTGGGCTGACAAATCAAGTGATATATGAGTGGCACACATTATGTTTGCATAAAACATACCCATTTACAATAAGTTTGCATAGAAGCATGGATTACAAGTATTAACTCACTTATATGTATTCTCTTCATTGACTATTTGTTAAGAGGGTATGTGTTGTCTTCAAGACACATATGATACATAAGTGTGCTAACATTTGATACATGGTTTCATAAAGCATACAATGTTACAAGGCTTTGGACAACTTGTTTTTGGAAGGTCGACAGCCACATTGTGATCATGTGATATTGGCATTATTATTTTCAATGACTTCATATCTTTTGGCTCAATGTTTTAGGTTGATCAGTTAAGGTGGTTTTCTATGCTCTCATTGTGATGAAGATTCATGCTAAAAATTCAAAAGATCTATAGACCTTGTCATTTCCATCACATGTGATATTGAGGCTTTGAATATTTTATTACTTGCATCACATTTAATTTTAAAAGATTATTAAATCCTTTATAATAAAAGAATCCGGCAAAATTATATGGTTTATATGGGTCACATTGCATCTCATAGAAGGGTGACTTTATCAAAATTCACATGGCAGTGACCAAGTTATCGACACCTTAAAAGTTTTTTATATGGCAATAACAAGGAAACAATATTATTTTTGATTAATGTTTCAGGCATAGTGCTTGTATTGGGTGGTGTTGAGTTACAAAACACAAAACATGTGTTATCGGCTTCATTCATTAGATGACCTGGAAATGCAAGAAGACTTTGACATCGACCTCAAAATCATTATGATGTCTGAGTAAATCATGCGTATTATTGAGTTTTGTTTATTCTGGACTTCAAAACATCATTGTTTTTTATAAAGTCTTTGACAGACTTGAAAGAAAGAAATTTAGGGCAATATTATTGTTGAAGGGTTTGGAACCCTAGCTGCCATGAGAATATTGTGTTCATAGTTGTAAATCTGTTCTTCTTAGTCGACACTAAAAGAGTTAGATGAGTTTGTTACAAGCATGGATAGCAGATCATGAGTCAACAAGGACTTGGTAGTTGACAATGGCTTCTTCAGCTGTGCAGTTGTGGTTGTCTCCATCGATTTGGTATTTGTTTGATTTCTTCACTGCATAAATAGGTATTAAAGTAAAACCTAGATTTTTAACAAGCTTTGAGACATTTGGCTTTAAGACATTTTGTTAAGACAATAAGATTTAAGTTTTAGAGGTTAATGAAATTGTTTTACTTTGAAACACTTGACTATTTTTAGCAAACATGTACATGGTTAATGCATTTAGGTATCTTGAAGCAAAATAGTTATTGCAATCAGTTTTTGATGAAGATTCATGATAGTATATAAACAGTGTGGTTGATCACTGTTTTGTTGTGGGTATTTTTGAAGGATTAATGCACAAAATTTTGGAATGAAAATATTGCAAATATGATGCAGAGTATATAACCGATATGTCTTGTATTTTAGAGATTCTAGAATGAATCTTTAGGATATTTTATGTATTAGTATGGATGGTTTATGTGAGTTGAATTGAAATAGAGAAACCCTCTAATATTTTATTATTTTGTGTTTTGTATTTTGAGGGGTTGGTGCTCCTTGGAATGGGTGTTCCTAAATGTGTGTGTGGAGTTGGTGATCCTATATTTTGTGGATTTGGTGCTCTTGAATGTAAAGAGTTGGTGCTCTAAGTGAATAAAGGAAAGATTTTTTGAGTGGTGTTTTATTCCCCAAGAGGGTTTTTCCACTCAGGACAAATTATGTGTTAGGTGGTGATTTTATGTGTGTGATCCTTTTATTATTAGTCTAATTTTAATATGTTATCAAATGTATAATATCAGTCTTTCATAGTTATATCAATCTTTCATATCTATCAATGCACATTTCATGCATATAAGGTTTTGATTTAAAGTGAGCTCTGATACATGTGAAAGTGCAAAGTTTCACCTCTGTTAATGTTTCATGTTTAATTCATGGTTCATGCAAATACATTACTGTTCATGCACAAGTCAAATTTGTTCTTTGAACTATCATTTGGTGTTTTGATTTAAAAGTCAAGTTTGCTTCACATATTGACATTTGTCCTCTTTATTCAAAAGAAAACTTACAATCTTGTTTTTGAAAAACTTGTAACTTTCATAAATCACTAATTCACCCCCCCTCTTAGTGTTTTCAGTCTTCCAAAAACTGGTATTAGATCATAGGGTCCTCATATAGGTCTTTAAAATTAACCTAGGATTGATTCTGGTCTTGGAAGTTTGTCAAATATGTCACAAGTTCAAGAAGGTATTTCTGTCTGATGGTACAGTCTATGTGTTTTATGGAAACATATCTAATTTCAATTGATGTTGGTGTAAAGAGCTAGACCCTTGCATAAGCCTAACCAAATTAAGTTCAACCAAGTTCTTGATAAGAGGACTACTATGGGTAAGTGCAAAAGAAACAAAAGTCAGAAGAAAAACACTAGTTTCAAGTCTAGTGAAGTATTGTCTCAAGAAAAGTCTTTGCTAGTTGACTCTATTAGTGCTAATAAGGAAAATCTTGTAGAAGAAAATTTCTAATATAAATTTGGATGGATTCATAGTAAATATGAATGGATCAGATATAGAAGAGCGTGATAGTGATTCTGAGGGAGTAATTCATTTTGAGGTAGAACTTATTGCTGCTCTAGATGAGATTAAGAGGCTTAGAAAATTAAATAAAAAATTAGAGAAGAAACTTCAAGAAGAAAGGGAGGTTAAGGATTAAATTCTTATAGATCTTAAAAATGCAGAAAAATTGGTTATAGATTGTAAGCATCTTGAAGAAGAAAGCAAGATGGAGGAGAATAACTTGCTAATAAAACGATAAGAAGAATTAGATAAATTAATCAATAGTTTGAAGTTAGAAGTCCAAGAGTATAAAAAGATAGTAGATGTAGCAAATTCTGATTTGGAAGTTAAAAATATTATGTGTCAAAAACTGGAAGAAGAGCTAATTTCTCTAAATAAAAACCTTGAAAGTGTCAAGATTCAGAGAAATCAAAAGTTTGCACAAAGCACCATTAAGCTAAATGAGATGCTGAATAAGCAAAAGCATCACAAAGACATTTTTGGTTTAGGATATGAAAAAGGAAAAAGCTCAAGAGTTCAAGATGAGTCTCAACATGAGATAGTATTTGCAACAAAAGATCATGGATAGAGTTTCAAGGTTAGGCAGACTCCTAAGAAGAAAATAGACTTGAAAAATCATGCTCCAGAGACAGAAAGCAAGGGTGTTAATAGATTCACAGATTTCTCATCTACTAGGAAATGTCAATCAATAAGGTACAATTATTCCCAATTCCATGGTTACTGCTATTCATGTCATGTTTATGGACATAGGGCTAGATACTGTGAAAGTTATGCCATAAATAATTATAGTTTGTCAAATCAGAATCGTGGCACTATATGTTATATCTGTCACAAATTTGGTCATGTAGCGATTAACTATTTGTGGAATGATAAGAATGGTAATGAAAGTTCTTACAAAATGCCTAGAAGAAGTTATCATTCTTTTGGTTCAGATCATAATGTCATGTGTTATAGATGTAACTGTTTTGGACATAGAGCTCAATCTTGTAGAAATTATTTGTTGAGGTCATCTAGACCTAGCAAAAGGAAAAATACCTTGACCAAGCAATAATAGGAAGATACCTTGAACAAGAAGAAGATAGGTGTTAAGAAAGTTTGGAGAAGAAAGGAAAACCAGGAGAAGGATGAATTAAGTCTTGTGCATATTGCACAAGTGACCTCTACTAGTGCTTAAAGAAAAGCATGAAGGGAGAGCAGCTTAGTATTTTTTTTTTCAGCCCCTAGAGAAGATAAGAAATTTATGAGTAGAATTATACACAAGTGTAGTGACAAAAAGGAGTGATAGTTTGATTATCATTTATAGTTTCCTTGCAAAATATCAATAATCATTGTGATTATGCTCAAAAGTTTGAGACAGTCATATAAAGCATAAATAGTGCACAATGGCAGCGTGTGTTCATTGGTTTCTAACAATAACATCTTGAAGCTAATATTTGTCTGAACAAAAGTTTCTCTTGTTTTTCAATATGACAGTATCTATGTTGGTACAAACCTGATGATGCAATAGGAAGTAAAGTGTAGATATTTTCGTATGTAAGCAGTGTTTATAGGTTACAGGTTGTATGTAAGGCAATACTAATGGAATTTTGACAGTGGATCAACTTTATGGTATTTCTTTGTAAAGAATCAAGGGGAGCTTCATGTTACAGTTTGTCTTTAAATATATGAGTTGACTATTCAGTTTTTTATGCCTTACATTATTTTGGTATGGATCTTTCACAATGAAAACTCAAGTTTGTGGGACCATAGTTCTATCCATGTTGTGACGATAGAATGATTACAGATGAGACTTTGTCTTAGAACAGTGATGCTAAGACTGTTGGCTGGTACCTGATTTGATAACTTGTTTTGACAATGCACAGTAGCTTTTGTGTGCTTAGTTAGTGGCTTATGCCGGTACATCATAATTGAAAAGGTCTGATCAATGGTGCCAGTAGTGTAATCAACATCTTTTGGTGATAACTAACTTTACTTGGTAGATTGTTTGATAGTTTCTATTTTTCATCTAAGACTTTGAAAATGATGTGATCTTGTTTATGCATATGATATCCATGCCAAGTAAGTGACAAAGGGTGAGCAAGGCTAATCGGTAAGAGTATCTTAATATTTTCTTTTAATCTTGTGTAAATGCTTGTGACATTGTGATAGTATCATGTTTATGACAATACTGTGCTTGAAAGAAATTTCTAGTGAGAATCTTGTTTGCTTTGTTATCTCAATTAGAGGGAGAAGCTCATAATACCTTTGATGTCATCATAGTTGATGCCTTGGTACATGATTATTCATGCTGGTAACATTCTTTATATAGCTAGTATTTGGTGCAGAGAGGTTATTTGATTGCTCATGTGATTACAACAAGAAGATATATGACACAAAGTTATTTGGTTCTTGGTTTCTTCTTCTAGTTGGTTACTATGGTGGTTGGTTTCAATTGTTTTCATGGCATTTCACATTCTCTTCTTTCAGTCTTTGTCATTGAGGAAAAAAGGGGGAGAGATGATATGTGTTTTGCCATCAAGCACAAAGGGGGAGTTTGTTGGCTTTCAGTTGTTTATATGTTAGTTTGTCCTTGATGCCAAAACTATTTTATGGGGTTCATGACATCACTAGTTCTATTCTTTGCATTCTTAGATAGGATGATATGCAGTTGCATTAGTTGGTGTTATGATATGCAGTTGGTATTACGATATGCTTGGTGGATGTTGACATGATGCATTCTTAGTTGATACATCGGGATGCAAAATGTTCTCAGCTTGTTTTGATACATGATAATTACAGTTGGTTCATATGGTGATTCATATGGTTCATGGTATGCACTTTCAAGTATTAGTTTTTACATGTTGGTACTGATGTTTGACATATGTTCATTGTTTCAAGGTTACAAGTCACAGTGACATACATATACTAGCAGATTCATTTTGAGGACATGTATTTGTTTCAGGGCATGCATTTGATTTAGGGTTACAAGTCACTTTGAGGTATACATTTGTTTATACATTTGTGCATTTTTACTTGGGCTGACAAATCAAGTGATATATGAGTGGCATATATTATGTTTACACAAAACATACCTGTTTACAAGAAGTTTGCATAGAAGCATGGCTTACAAGTATTAACTCACTTATATGTATTCTCTTCATTGACTATTTGTTAAGAGGGTATGTGTTGTCTTCAAGACACATATGATACATAAGTGTGCACTAACATTTGATACATGGTGTCATAAAGCATACAATGTTACAAGGATTTGGACAACTTGTTTCTGGAAGGTCTACAACCACATTGTGGTTGAATGTGATATTGGCATTATTATTTTCTATGACTTCATATCTTTTGGCCCAGTGTTTCAGGTTGATCAGTTAAGGTGGTTTTCTATGCTCTCATTGTGATGAAGATGCATGCTAAAAATTCAAAAGGTCTATAGACCTTTTCATTTCCATCACATGTGATATTGAGGCTTTGAATATTTTATTACTTGTATCACAATTAATTTTAAAGATTATTAAAGCCTTTATAATTATAATAAAAGGCTCGGGAAAAATTATATGGTTTATATCGGTCTCATTGCATCTCATAGAAGGGTGAATTTATCAAAAGTCACATGGCAGTGACCAAGTTATCGACACCTTAAAAGTTTTTTATATGGCAATAACAATGAATCAATATTGTTTTTGACTAATGTTTCAAGCATAATGCTTGTATCGGGTGGTGTCGAGTTACAAAACACAAAAAATGTGTTATCGGCTTCATTCATTAGATGACCTAGCAATGCAAGAAGACTTTGACATTGGCCTCAAAATCATTATGATGTTTGAGTAAATCATGCGTATTATTGAGTTTTGTTTATTCTGGACTTCAAAACATCATTTTTTTTATAAAGTCTTTGACAGACTTGAAAGAAAAAAATTTAGGGCAATATTATTGTTAAAGGGTTTGTAACCCTAGCTGCCATGAGAATATTGTGTTCACAGATGTAAATCTATTCTTCTTGGTCGACACTAAAGGAGTTAGATGAGTTTGTTACAAGCATGGATAGCAGATCATGAGTCAACAAGGACTTGGTAGTTGACAATGGCTTCTTCAGCTATGCAGTTGTGGTTGTCTCCATCGGTCTGGTATTTGTTTGATTTCTTCATTGCACAAATAGGTATTAAAGTAAAATCTCTTTTTAATGGGCTTTGAGAGATTTGGCTTTAAGACATTTTTTTAAGACAATAAGATTTCAGTTTTAGAGGTTAATGACATTGTTTTACTTTGAAACACTTGACTATTTTTAGGAAACAGGTAAAGGATTAATGCATTCATGTATCTTGAAGCAAAACAGTTATTGCAATTAGTTTTTGATGAAGATTCATGATAGTATATAAACAGTGTGGTTCATCATTGTTTTGTTGTGGGTATTTTTGAAGGATTAATGCACAAAATTTTAGAATAAAAATCTTGCAAATATGATGTAGAGTATATAACTAATATGTCTTGTATTTTAGAGATTCCAAAATGAATCTTTAGGATATTTTATGTATTAGTATGGATGGTTTATGTGAGTTGAATTGAAATAGAGAAACACTCTGATATTTTATTATTTTGTGTTTTGTATTTTGAGGGGTTGGTACTCCTTGGAATGGGTGTTCCTAAATGTGTGTGTGGAGTTGGTGCTCTTGAATGTAAAGTGTTGGTGCTCTAAGTGAATAAAGGAAAGATTTTTCAAGTGGTTTTTTATTCCTCGAGAGGGTTTTTCCACTCAGGAAAAATTCTATGTTATGTGGTGATTTTATGTGTGTGATCCTTTTATTATCAGTCTGATTTTAATATATGTTATCAAATGTATAATTATCAGTCTTTCATAGTTATATCAATCTTTCATATCTGCCAATGCACATTTCATGCATATAAGGTTTTGATTTAAAGTGAGCTCTGATACATGTGAAAGTGTTAAGTTTCACCTTTGTTAATGTTTCATGTTTAATTCGTGGTCCATGCAAATACAATACTGTTCATGCACAAGTCAAATTTTTTCTTTGAACTGTCATTTGGTGTTTTGATTTAAAAGTCAAGTTAGCTTCACATATTGGCATCTGTCCTCTTTGTTGAAAAGAAAAATTACAATCTTGTTTTTGAAAAACTTGTAAATTTCATAAATCACTGATTCACGCCCCCCTCTCAGTGTTTTCAGTCTTCCAACAAAATGATATTGATTCATGAATATAATTATTGGTTACTTTAAGTCCATATCACCAATTTCAATCACCATCATTGATTTTACTTATGCTTGGGATTGTATTTGATAGGTAAAAATGTACCCACAGAGCTACAATGCCCATTGAGCCCACAATTATATTTGGGTCATTAAAGATTTATAATCTAATAGACGTGGTTAAATTACATGGACCAAAATATACCCACAAAAATCCAATGCCCATGGGGCCTAAAATTGCATTTAGGCCCAATGGGCATTGGAGCTCTACGGGAACATTTTGGTTTGTGAAATAGAACCCAAACCATTAGTTTATAAATAAACTAACATAGGTGAAATTTTTTATTTAAAATATTATGAAATTAAGGAATTATAGAAATGAGCACTACACCTTAAGTTAGTCAATCATTGCCACCCTTAGACCCTTACAATTCCATAGGATTTTTTTTAATGAAAGATTGGTCATGGTAATTAATTCATTTGCCTATTTTTCAAAAAGATGCACCAAGATATTCTACAAATTTCTAGTTATTTTATAAAAATCATCGATAAAATTAATATTTTTTCAAAAAAAGAAAGATTTGCCAATAAAAATTAATATTCTTTTCATAAAAATGAAAGATTCACCAAGATTTTTAATCCTTTTTCAAGGAAGGTTTCTTAAAGTTATCACTGAACATATTTCTAAATATAACTAAAAATATTCAATAATAGAGTTATAAATATTCCTAAAACCTATTACTCCTAATCTTGTTTCCTCTCTTTATCATTCCATTTGTACTTTACTAAATCAAACATATTTATGACTATATTCAACAAGTAATGCATTGTGTTTGATTCCTGCTAGTAAGATGTGTAATATTAGTTGATTTAAAGTATTAATGGTAGAATACTTGGAGTTGTGGTGTCATTAGGCTTGAATGTAGATCAAATTCTTGAAGGGATATGTCTATGGGGTTTTTGTGGGCAATAAAAGTTGGAACTTTTCCTTTGTACTAGAGGGCGAGGATAGGTCAGAGGAGGTGGATGGTGGTGCTTAGTGGTTACCTAGTTCCCGGTGTAATATTGAGTCTGTTTTGGTATGTCATGGCTCTGATATGATATTGCAAATATTAGTGTTAATATGTTATCATTGCTACTTTTTGGTGGGATTAACAAGTAGCATGGTAGTGGTTCAGGCCCTTTTGTTCCCTGGCTTTGGTAGATTTTGGTAGGTTTAATGGGTTTTTTGGTATTGGTGGGATTCCTTTACAAATTCTGACCTAATCAAAGGTCAAATATTGTAATTTTTTTGTAGAATCAATATATGGGTGTGGCCTCAATGCACCACGTTTTTAAAAAAGTATTATTGATAGAATAATTAATTTGCCAATACTACTAATAAAATAAAAATTGTTAAATCATTTGACATATTAGAAATGAAATTTGTTGAACTGATTTGAAAAAAATTCTTCTACATGATGTTTAAAAATTAAAATAGAAGAACCTAATTGAACAAAACTTAAAATTATGTTACAAATATTAATCAAAGAGAGGCATTCCAAATGAAAATTAAAGCTTTAAATATAGTGCAATTAATAATTACATTTGAACTTGAATGCATTTAAATTTAAACTAATAAAAGATGTTAGAATTTACATATATAGTGTTTCTTAAGTAAACTATGAAGAAAATAAATATAAAATAGATCAAAAAATATAATTATTCATTATACTTTATTAAATATCTTTTAATTGTTAGATTTAAAAATATTTTAAATTAATAGATATACATTTTATTTGTATTATTATTAATTATTTTAATCACAATCTCTCATATTTTCTCTATTTTATCTTTTCAATAAATTAAAATTATCTCAAATATAATTAATAATGTTATATTTATTAGCCCACAATCTTTTAAATAAAAAATAATGTCATTTTCAAATAGCCCAATAAATAGAATTAAAAAGTGACATGAAAATACATTTGTACTATTAACTTTTTTATATTTTTGTTGTTTTAGGATTTTGATTGTGTTTAAAATTTTTGCATCAGCGTTTCGGATCACACTTCGTGATCCATCATCAAGATGTAATGAGAGCATAAGGAGATGAATAATTTGTAGACCCAAATTGCTTAAAAGGAGGAAAGAAAGTTGCAAACATAGCATTTCTTAAAAGGTGTAGAGATTCTCAGTTAATTCCTTTTTCCTCTTTTCTTTCCTCCTTTTAAGCAATTTGGGTTTGCAACAAATTATTCATTTCCTTATTTCTCTTTACATCTTGATGATAGATCATAGAGTGTGATCCGAAACGTTGATGCAAAAATTTTAAACACAAACAAAATCCAGAAACAACAAAAATTGTAAGCATTATGGATTGTGGAAATCTCATTAGCATTAACTTTTTTATGGTCAAAATGAAAAAAATAAAAGATTCCATTGCTTACATCACATAATATTACTATTCACAATTATTATCCAATGGAATGATAAATAAATTAATTTTTGTATTAAGTAAAAAGTTTGAAAAAAATATACATTAGAAATTTTGGTCAAACTATTTTAATTCTATCATTTCATTGATTCTTTTGTTGACAACTAATAAATTAGATGATTGCATTAATATACCTTTACCTGAATTAACAAGTGCCACGTAGTGGCCAGTACTTGCCTTTATAGTATTGTAAGTATAGTTTTGTAGGGTTGAAAAAAATTAAATGTAAGTTTTATTAAATCAATAAAATTAAATATAAACTTTATTAATTAGTTCTATATCGTAGATTATTGCATTTCTTAATGGAACAAAAATTTAAAACATGTAATTATAATTATTTTTAGTAATTTTACTTATAAAACATATCAATAAATGTCAATTTTATTATACTTTTATTTCTAGTGAAGTTCATAATTTATTATTTTATTTACTAAATAGTATAATATTGATTTTATAATTGTATATTTAAGATTTAGAAAATAATATTATTTAAAAAATATTATAAAATATTTAACAAATAATTTAAAATAAAATAAAATTATAATTATCATTAAAATAATTTTGTTATAAAAATTATAATTTTATATTAGTAATATTAACAAAAATTTAAATATCTTAAAGATATATGTTTATAAATAAAACAATAATATCAATAATATATTAATGAAAAATCAAAATACAAATTAAAAATTAATCAAAACACTCAATAAACTTAATCATGTCGCGGTGCTATTATGCTCCAAAGCTATATTGATGAAAGTGAATAGCATTGACAAAATAATGAACAAAATGAAATTACCAAAAGATAATTGTCTTGGCAGATGTCTGTCGCCACGAACCTCTAAATGCCTTCACCAAAAAAGGTTTAATATAGTCACCGGTTAAATAACATGGATAAGCGATTCCCTACTCCCCCGCCAAAAACTATACTGCAGAGTGGGAAGCTATATTCGTGCAGGTGTAAAGGAACAATACTGCGAATGGGAAGTTATATTCCTGCAACAATGAGGACTGCCATACCCCCGAATATCTAAAATGAAACTATACTATTTATTACTTATGTTAAAAAAAGTAAACTTAGGCATAAGAATAGTTCACTTTTATTTTTCCTTAAAATCACTCAATAACACATACAAGTTTTTAATCAATCATATGTTTAAAAAATATTTTTTTATAATTTATAAAGTTAAATAATTTACAAATTCACTTTATAAAATTGAATTTTATTTTATTTTTCAAAAAATTATTGATTTTGATAGGTTGAAAGTCAATTTAATAATAACTACTTAAGTAACCAAAACAAAACTCATTGCAATAGTATTGCCTGACGGCAAGTACTAATAATAAACACACCATAAGATATAACTTATATAACAAATCTTAAAATCAAAAGAATTCAAATTTAAAATATTGTAGGACATCAATTAAATAAAAGCTAACCAAATTAGAACTTTAACACCGAGAACTTTGACCACTAAACCGAACGCCTTTTGCCACATACCATCATGTCAGCTTTTCTCTAAATCTCCTTTTAATGATGTCACACTGCAATTAATATTATTCAAACCCTTGGGTGTTTATCTACACCTAATTAACTATTTCAAAGAAGAAAATATTCGTTGCAGTCCCACCCACCATGACAATGACTGCCCCACCAAATCTTTGTCTTCGTCCTATTCTTGCTGTTCAATTTGATTATTTATCTTAAATTTCAAGGCAACATTGATAACAATGAGCCAATAATTGTAGCAACAACTGGCAATGTCGATGTGACAGCCAACCACAAAGTCGACCTGACACCTCAAATATAAAAAAACATTTTGAGAGCGACCTCACGCGGATAAACACACTCATAGCCATCCAATCACCTTGTCGGACCGGGAAAACCGATGAACGAGGTCAGATAGGTCCGTCTTTCGACCTTTTCGGCCGGCCAACGGATACAATGTAAGGCCTGGGCTGTCTGATCTATTAATTTGTAGACTCTCTGCATCGGGACAGGGTAGCCAAAGCAGCAGCCATGGGAGGCCAGGTTTCAAAGCAAAAGACAGAACGCCAACAAAAGCGGGTTCTGAAAGATCTCAATGCCGAGGAAGGAGTCGATTTCCCCGGCTCGGAGTACCGCACAACCGACGGCAATCGCATAGAATGGATGTCAAAGCTGAATCTGAACGAAGTGCGCATCAAAGACGTCGTGTGGCCTGGCACTCACGACTCTGCAACAGATAAAATGGGCATTCCGCTGGTGTCTCGCCCGCTTGCCCTGTGCCAGAAATGTTCCATCTATAATCAACTGGTGGGCGGCACCAGAGTTCTGGATATCCGGGTCGAAGCCTCCCGCCGGGTCTGCCACGGGATACTGAAAAGCTATAAGGTCGATTTAGTCATTCGGGACATTAAACGCTTTCTGGAGGAGGCGGAGTCTGAGTTTCTAATTGTGGAGATCCGAACAGAGTACGGGCACCAGGACCCGCCAGAGATGGAAAAATGGCTGACGGAGCAGCTGGGCGATTATCTCATACACCAGGACAACCATGTCTTCGACAAAACGCTGGCCGAACTTCTGCCGAAGAGGGTTATCTGCGTGTGGAAACCGGCAGCCAAGGGCGCTGCTCCGCACCCGGGCTCTGCGCTCTGGAGCTCCGCTTATATGAAGGACGACTGGATCGACACCGACCTTCCTTCCACCAAATTTGAGAGCAATTTGACCCGCCTGGCGAGCCAGCCGCCTGTGTCGTCGCGTAAGTATTTTTACCGGGTTGAAAATACGGCAACTCCCCAAGCCAACAACCCTGTCGTGTGCGTCAAGCCTGTGACGAATCGTATCCGAGGGTATGCCCGATTGTTCATTTCTCAGGCGTTTAAGAAGGGCCATGGCGATCGTTTGCAGATTTTGTCTTGTGATTTCATAGACGATGATTTTGTCGATGCTTGTGTTGGAATCACGCGTGCCAGAATGGAAGGCAAGGCCTAGTTTCATCTGTAAGACTGCGTTTCTGTACATAATCTCTTCATTTTATTTTTCTCTGGCTTCGATCCTTCTGTAGGTACATGGTTTCAAAATTTATTTCTTGTAAATCTCAAGTTCTTGAGGAGTTTCTGTTACTATGCTTTAGTCTCATCGATCGAAAGAGGAAAGATAAGATTTTTTTGCCTGTCATGAGCTGGATGCCATGGGAATGTGCGGTCTACTCATTTGTACCCGGAACCAGGCTGAGCTCGGTGGGGCCTACATTTATTATGTAAACTTGATTTTTTCTTTGGTTGCGGTATATCAATAGTAGGTTACGGGTCTAATCAATTGGAGTGGGTGAGTGGGATAATATAATATTTTGTTGGTAAAAAGTTACTAAAGGGAGGTAAAGATTTTGTTTTTCCTTGAAAGTTAAATTTTTACTTAAAAAGTAAATTGCAATTTTTTATTCTATTTATGTGGAAAAGGTTAAATAGTTTTTTTTTAGATGTTTATGAATTGTTAATATTAGTTTAGAAAAAGGAAAAATAAAGTGAAGGGAAAAACGTAGTAAGGAACACATTCTTTATGGTTGTATGTTGTTTAGTGGACTCATTATATAAAATGAGAAATTATTCACCGACTTCTCTACCATTGATAATTAAGAGAATATATATACAAGAGATTATGAAGTAGATTATCGAGGAGAGGCAACACATGAAATGGACGATCATTCAATTAGGGGGAAAAACAAGGGATAAACAAGAAAATATTAAAAAAAACTAATTCTATTCAAGGCCCACCACTACCTCCAATTGAGAGTGCAAGGGATGCAAATTCATATAGAAGTAAAAGACCAATGTAAACTTCGACTGATTGGATGTGTTATCGATGTATTTGGATGCCAATTTGCTCTTATGGAGTGTTCAATATGGTAGCACATATTTGTGTGTGTGTGTGTGTTAAAGAGGATTATGCATTTATAGAGCTCCAATGAGAAGAATGAAGGGTTGATTTTCATTTAAAATGAATGCCTAGAATTGAATAAGAGGGTTTTTTAATCTTTCGATGAAGGTATATTTTTTTCCAGTAGTTGATAAATGAAGGCTTCTCAATGATTTGATAAAGTGTACAACTAAGATTGAAAGTTCATTTGACTTGGAATATATGGTAGTTGAGGATGAATGGCTAGGATTTGGTTCATTAAATTGATGGCTAGAATTGATGATTAATTTAATTTAAAATTGATGAAGGAAATTGGAATTGTTATTTAAATGGTTAGTGATTAATGTTGGATGATTATGATTAATTTGATTAATTAGATGGCTAAGATTTGAATTTTATTTTATTTAGAATTAATTTAAATGAAATAGGTGGTGTGGATATGATGGAAGATAAATGTTCTTTTTCCAATTTTAAGGAGGGTGAATGTTATTAACTTAATTAATTGAAGAAAATAATTTATTTAATTAACTAAGGTCAGGGTGAAATTTTTAATTAGTGGGTAGAATAAGGATAGTCTAATTAATAGCACTAAAGGCATTGTGGGGTGAGTGATAGAGTTGGTTAAAATGCAATGATGAATTTTAGGTTTCTTTATTTTACCCCTCTTTAAAATGACATTGCAAATAAAAGAAGCAATATTTAAATGAAAATAAAATATATATGACAAATGAGGTGAAGGGGGAGGTAAGATACCCTAGTTGTCTAAAGAAATTAAAGCTGGAAATTGGGTAGGTGATACCCCTTGAGAGAGTAGGTAGATTAAAATAGCATAGGCAGTCCCTCAAAAAGAGAGAGCAAGGGTTAAAAATGGAGATAAATGGTGAAGGGATAAAGAAATTGGGGAAGAGGGTAAAATAGTGAAATAAATGCTATGGGGGAAAAATGATGAAAAGGGGTGATAATGGGGTGAATAAATAACACTAGTATCTAAAAAATATTTCATTTTCACCCTTACCAAGAGTAAATCCAAAGCTACACTAGAGATCCATCTTTTGTAGAGCATACTATCTCACTTTACATATATGACTATGAATTATCCTAGGGGCTGCCATGGCCACCATCATAATGAGAAAATTATAGTACTAGTCATAGCTAAGATGATTGAGAAATTGGGTAGGGACAACATGCTAGATTTTGATTGCATGTGCATTTGATGATGCCATTTTAATATAGATGTGTTAACATATTTTGACGTATATTATTTTTTATGCATATATGGTTATTTCAATAGATACATGTAGATGTTCACATGATGTAAATATCTTGTGTATATACATGTGATGCTCTTTTTCTCTAGACTTAAGTTCAACTTATTTTTATGGATGCGATGGATGATTGATGAGTGTGATTGATATCAATTATAGATTATTATCATTCATGGCTTTATTTTATAATGATTTTTTGATGTGATGTGACGATAATGAAATATTTATAATGATTATAAAATTGACAAGGTTATAGAATTCTTATTATATTCATGACAATTTTGATGATATGGTGATGAATATGTTCTTTTGATCATATGGAATATGATTATGATGAGGAGCAATATTAGTCATTGTAAATACACATAGGGGATTCACTAAGGAGATTCCAAATGTGTTGAGAAACTTCATTTCTATAGCATAAAATAAGGTGTGTCAAGATATAAAGATCAAGATGATGTAATGTTTTATGCATAAGAGGACATAAAAAATAGAAAAAATAAAGAAAACCAAAATTCCACAAGAGAAAAAGAAATATAGAAAAAATATGATCTCTCACAACATGGTATAATAGACCATGGAAACCTTGGTGTAGTTTGTAAGATGGATGACATATGAAAATTACAAAAGAGGAAGAATAAAGTGGAAAGATTATGCACATGGAAGATGGATGAACATGTCAACCCATGGATGACAAAAGTGATTAATAATGATCAAAAAATATGAAGAACAAAGGATACTCAAAATATATCCATCAAATAGGAACAATATAATGTCATATTGTTTCCTCTTGTAAAGAAAAGGAACAAAGGTGTTGTGGAACCATGATAATGATGTTAATAACCATATAGTTTTGAGCTAGGATGTTGTCCCACTGGCAAGGGAAGGGTGTTATTTTAATAGTGTAGTTACTAGATGGTATGTATTATATATAGTTTTGAATCAATTCACTTGTTGAGGCAATTATAGTGCAACATGAAGTATCTACCCATTGTGTCAAAAGGTTTCAAAATAGGCTGGTTCAATCATTATTCTTGAGGCATGGATTGATTTTTTTCCCCAATAAAAATCTGAAATTAAAATGGGAGGGTGATCATGGAATGGGTGGGTGGATAACATAGAATATATAATTCCCTTAGGTGCAAGCATTGCTTACAAATAATCAGTACCTAGTTTTTTTTATGCCTAGAAGAAAGTTTTCACCATGATGCTTACCCAAGGTGCCATAAAATATTTTTCATTAGAGTGGAAATTTTCTCTACAATTTTATCTTTTTGATTTTTTTAAATATTTTGATTAAGCATATAAATGCTTAAGATGCATTATGTTCACAGGGTCTTCCAATTGTTGAACATTTAGTATAGCTAGCTTGTAAAATCAAGATCAATATTTATCCATGATCACATAAGGACCCAACTAGTTTGGATCAAATTATCATTTCTCTTCTCTATCTTGATTACTATTTTTCTAGTTTTTCTTTGAGGATGAGATCACCAACACAAAATTCTATAGCTTTGAATCATTTATTGTTGCTTCGATGGAAGTAATTGTGATACACTTTAAAATTGTTTAGCATATTTAGTTGATTCTCATATATAAGCTCCAAATCATGGATTTGTGCAACTTGATATTCCTCATCACTAATTAAATTTTGTAATGAGATCTATAGTAATAGTGATTTGACCTCAATTGGTAAAATTTCTTTAACTTTGAGAACTAGGGAATATGGTGTATTTTAAGGTATTAGTAAGTGTAGATGGTTATGTAGCAGACCTATAGGGCATGATGTATTTGAAGGTGCTTGTTGTGGCCAACATTATTTATGAACTATTTAAGGATTTTGATTAATTTTTTACTTGATGCCTTGGCTTGACCAATACCTTAGGGGTAGTATGGAGTGGACTATTTGTGTTTGATATGGAACCTTTCATAAAGTTCTTAGACTTAAAATAACTTAAACTATTTTCCATTACCAATGATGATAAAGGTAGGAATCCCATTTTAGGAAATAATATAGTTTAAGTATGAATTCAATATTTTATAATTAGTTATATAAATAATAAAAATCACTTTGAAAAAATCTATGAAGTATTTAGTGGTGGTGATGATATATTTATGTAAATTAGAGGAGGTCAATTTGATTTTATGAATATAGTTGAGGCCCCCAGTCTATAGAAGGGTCAAGGATAAATGATGGGTTACAAAGATTGAAATAGAAATTGAAATCAAATCCCCATGATTCTAGATTTAAAGCTAGGTATTTCTTCACATATTTATAATTATCTTTCTCCATAGTGGTCCAATTATACATTATCCAAATAATATTCTTGGATAGGATGATTCCATTGCTATGAATTCTAAAAATTCCATCTTGAACTTCTTTACCAATAAGGTTTACCTAATTTGAATCTAGGTATTATAATTTAGTCTCATTGTAATGCTCAAACCTAAAACACCTATGAAATTAGTTGACTAAACACTTTTTTTAAATGACATAAACAACAAGAAGAACAAAGATATGGCCAAAACATATTGCACTTACACAACGTAGAGGACGGGATTCACTACTCCCGTGTCTCTAGGACAAGGAAAAATTAGAAGGGAGAAAATTATCATCAACTACCTCAATGTCAAAGATATGAAATCGAGGAGGGAAATGGAAGATAAACTAGATACTATTTTATGTTTTTAGGGATGGAGGATTTTGGGAATCAAGGGAGCAAACCACAAAGATCTCACCTAGAGGATGATAGCACGAGACTTAGATGATAGCATGGCACACTACCGTCTTAGGGAAATGTTGGAATCTTGTTAGGACCAAGAACAAAGTCCACAATAAAAATCTCATAAGGTGTGCTAACAACCCAAAAACCTTAATTAGATAGTTTAAATAGAATTGATAGAATATTTTTAATGCATGAAATAAACTAACTACAAGAAGAATAATATTATAACCTAAAAGATGAATTGATTGTAATGAAATGCAGAGAAAGGGTAGCAAAAATCCAACTTACAAGTGGTTTATTCTCTCGTAAGATCCACATGAATAGAGTACCTACACACACAAAGATGGAAAAAAGTTAGGGCTATGTTTTAGAGTTTACCTTAGTCAAACCCCCACTTTGGTGTTTCCACCTTCATGAACAATTGATATGCAACAATTTAGAGAGAAAAATGATAAATAAACATAATAGACAAAACTTATAGAGAGCACATACAATCTATATGCTAAACTATAAGTAAGAAAATGTAATAATATAAACGTTACCCTCCCTTTTACATGCTTGGAGAAGTTGAGAGAGGAAGGAAGAGAACCTTGATAGCATAAGATGATAGTGTCAATGACATAGAGCTTGAAACCTATGAGAAAACAATGGTGTAGAAGCAAGAAGCAACAAAAAGGAGATGAAGTAGTCTTTCAATCCAATATACCTAGTGTGAAAGGGGATTGAACATAATGCAAAGAGAACATGGGTCTTTGATCTTGAAAATCTAGTTGCAATCTCACCACAAGCATGTTAGTTTTACACAAACATGTTAGGTGAAAAAGTGAAAAATAATAGACACAATAAGACACAATCTTCAATCAGATATAAGATGGCACTGATAGACTTGGCTAGCATGGCTAGAGTCCATAAAACAAGCATGTAGGCCTATAGATAAGTTGCAAATTGCGTTGTAGGACAGTCACAAAAAGGACAGTTCTAGTGAGGTTTTCCCCAAACTAGATGCCAAGATATAAGACATCTAGACATCAAGACACTGTAAGGATGTCAATTATAAGAGATAAGAAAGGTCTAGTCAAGCTACCCACAAGCTAGACACTGAGATATAAGACATCCATACATCAAGACACAAAGATGTCAAATATCATATATAAGACACTAAAGAACTCTTTTGAAAAAGATTTTCATAAAGAGGTTCTTTCATCAAGGAATATTTTCATAAGACACCAAGGAACCCTTTTGAAAGACCACAAGTGATTATATCATCAAGGAATCCTTTTGAAAGATTTGTCGTCAAGGAATCCCTTGGAAAAAATACTCCTTTTAAAAGGAAGTTTATAGAATATTTTTCCAAGGATTATTTTTGAATGAAAATTTCACCAAGGAATCCTTTTGAAAAAATATTCCTTGTTGGAATGTAAGCAGAGATGAGAGACCCCATTCAAATGATGTGTGCTATATAGAGGAGCATATGTCTTTCTAAGGAGAGAAAATAAAGATGAGAGATATTGTGGCACAAGATTCATGGAGAGATGTATTTGTGGTATATTGTCATACATGCGAGGGACAACACATTGAAAACCAAAACATCATGAAGAAAATAGGTAGAGATGAAGAAATCAAGAGACAAGGGGATCTAATAATTCAGAGTCAAAATTTTCCATCGATATAAATAGATAGATATAATAGAATATACATATGAACTTTCATCAACCCCTAAATATATTAGAACATGAAGAAGGGAACATGAAGAAAAATGAAAAATAAAAATTGGGTCAACATGGAAGAAGGCCTAAATTCCCTCAACACTTTGCATTGTCCTTGAGATGAAAAAGAAAAGTTACGACACACAGAAGAATGATAAGAAAAATAGAGAAGGTTACAATAGATTCTTGTGCCTCTATCCAAGAACCTACAAGGGTAGCAAGGTTCCTCCAATCAAGAGCACAAAACACATACAAAGAAGGATGGGGTAGAACAAACAAGCACATAAATCTAATCTACAAATGTAGAAGAGGTACCACCTAATCTAATTCCACCAGCAAGTCATCCTGCTCCCAATATAGATAATTATTGGGGGCAGGGAGGACAAGCCTAAAGGGGAGGGATAGCAAGGTTTGTATCATCCGAATCGCCTACAAAAATATCCAAGGAAGAAGGCCCATCAAGGTCCTCTTCATTGAGCTCTTATAATACTAGGGTCACTGATCTCTCAAAGATGGATGACAGAGTCAAGATGTCCTCCACTAAGTTTAACATGCACTTAACAAGAGTGCCATGTGTCAAATGAGCAAGAGAAGGATAAGACATCATAGGGTCACTACCAACCTCAAAAAAAGGGGCAATAAAAAGATCTGGGGATGTGAGGGTTGCCTCTATCATGAGGACAATGCAGGCCAAAACAAAACCATACTCCACAAGAGACGAGGAATTCTTATGACCCTCTCTCAAAGCAGGATCATCCTTAGGATTTTTCTTCAATGAGGGATGTATAATCCTCACAGAAGAAGTGGAAGTGGAAGAAGAAGGGGACAAAACAAAAGGGGACACCACCTTTGTATGAGGAATGTCAACAAGTTGTGAAAATGAGGAATATTAAGAAGAGAAGTAAGAAGGGGAGGTTCTGCCAAAGGGGAAATGAAGACTTACACCCTTTTGGGGTAGGGTTCATCGAGATCCACCGATGAAGCTAGAAGAAGCACGAAGGCGATGAGACTAAGGTAGAAGAAAGAGAAGGAGCAAAAGCAACTGCAAAAAAAGTAGGAGGATAAAAAAAAACAATAGACTTCCTGACAATCTATTGTAAAGCCATGTGCTCCTTAGCCAAATCCTTCCATTAGTGATTATGCTCACATGTAAGTCAGTTATGTTGGAAATGGGAACTTGAAGGCATGACCTTAGAAGAGCCTGGGGGGTCTTGCTCTACCACAAGAACAACCTCTGCAACCATTACCGATAGAATGGGAAACTCCTTAGGAGGAGGAGGAACAATAGATATAATCAAAGATAGAGAGAGGCATATTAGTATTGGGCCTCTTCCCATGCCCTACCCTAGAGGGAGGAAAAAAAAAGGCGAAGGATAAACTACAGGAATAACCCCACATAAAGACTCCCCCCTCCTATACAAGGTGGGATGGGGCATCGTGGGGAGAACAAGAAGCTTGAAAACTTGGGGCTTCAACTTCTGCAACATAGGCGTCTTTCACTTTCCTATGGAAAGCATAAGAGAAGGATTAGAGGACACCACTGAGGGATAAGAAGTAGAAGTTGAAGGTGTAGAAGATGAAATAGAATAACTGGCAAGGGAAGGCTTGAGGGAAATATCAAGCTTTTCCTTCCCCTTTGGAGAGGCAAAGAACGAAGCCTGCTACTTGACATGCAAACAAGCCCTCAAAAACACAACATAGAGAAATCAAGGAAAACCGCCTTTTAGTGTCGAGCCCCTAGTCTTATAATTATAATAAGCTTGATACAAGAGATATCCATTGGGATGGAGGGGTCTAACTCGGGTGGAACAAAAATGGTTGAGAGATAAGTCCCCACATGCTACTAGTGGCGTATATCTAGTGTTCTAGACAACATGCACAATACCCTTGTGGGGATACTTGAATAATTTGTGGATCTTAGAAGGGAATGCATTCATAGAGGTCAGCCAATGAATTCTCAACCTTTCTATGAATAAGTATTATTTTAGGATCACAACAAACGAAACATCCACAGACTTATGACCAACCAAACCTGACAAAGAAATAAACCTCATAGGGGCAATAAAAAACCTATCATGAGTATATAGGGTGACCTGTGATTGATCATATTTCTCCTTGTGTAAATTTTTAATAAATAAGGCCTTCTCTATGATAAAATTCACTTGGCTTGAAGGATCAACTATAACACTGGTTATGATGTTACCATTGTGTTGGTTATTTTTTAAGAACCAAACTGATCTTTAGAAATACCTATGGACTTTGCCATTTCCAATACTTAGTACTCCAAAGGGATTGGCCAACAAACAAGTAAAATTTGTGATACTTATACTCCTACACTTTGGGCTTTGTTAACCTGGGAGGGTGATCCCACAATGTATACTCAGGAATTTATATGACTACTACTCAGATACATGGTCAATAATAGATAATTCTCATAAATTTACTCAACAACATAGCACATCAAATAAGTTGGAAACTTATTTATTGATATCCTACACGTAGAGCATGAGAAGATAAAACTCAGCACAACACAACTATAGTGGTACCTATTCATTTGAAAGTTTGTAAAATAAAGGTGATTAGCTGATGAATCAACTCAATAACTTAATTATGAATACTTTGCACGAACCAGTGTCTTATTCCAAGCACATTGTCAAAATCAACCTAAGCCATTAGGCAACATCTTATCAATAACAAACTACAATCTCAAGAAACACTACTTTACAACACTCCCCTATTACATTCATGATCATCACTGCTTACAAATATCCCAACACCTAATTCTTATGAGTTAACAATCTCATCCAAGAATTTACATTAATTCATGAATTGAACTAATAAGCAAGAATGAAATAAAACATCCATTGAAAAAAAATAGAGACAAACAAAAGGAATCTTGGATTACTTTCAGTCATAGCTCATAAGACAAGTACAAGGAAAGACAATAGCCATGAAATTAGTATCACTTTGTATTGCATTTTCTATATTGTTTTCAAAATTACATACATAATAACAAAACTATGAACTTAAGACATAAATCTAAAGCATGCTTGATATTCCTTTTATAATTTATAGTGTTGAATGAAAAACAATGAACCCCTACTTTCAGGCCTTGAATTCCTTCTTATAGAAATGAAGGAGCAAAACAAGCCTTAGGCCAAAAAGCACACATGTCAATATCCTATTGGACCGCTTATAATAAAGATTCCCCTATTCAGTTGAACTAATAAGCAAGAATGAAATAAAACATCCATTGAAAAAGAATAGAGACAAACAAAAGGAATCTTGGATTACTTTCAGTCATAGCTCATAAGACGAGTACAAGGAGAGACAATAGCCATGAAATTGGTATCACTTTGTATTGCATTTTCTATATTGTTATCAAAATTACATACATAATAACAAAACTATGAACTTAAGACATAAATCTAAGCATGCTTGATATTCCTTTTATAATTTATAGTGTTGAATGAAAAACAATGAACCCCTACTTTCAGGCCTTGAATTCCTTCTTATAGAAATGAAGGAGAAAAACAAGCCTTAGGCCAAAAAGCACACATGTCAATATCCTATTGGACCGCTTATAATAAAGATTCCCCTATTCAGTTGCATTACATTTCCAAGAGGTGGGAAATAAGTGGTGAAATGAAAATGGTCTTCATTCATTGTTGGAGATCTGGTCCAATCATTAAAAAAGCATCTTCAAATAATTACCTCAAAGTTTGTTCCCACACACACAAAGTGAAAAAAGGAAAGCATGAAGAAAACACAAAAGAAAAGACAAAAGATATGTCCACGTCTATAACCTTGTCATCAATTCAACTTGAAGAAGATGCACTATATTTTCCATACTTTATCAAAAGCCTAATCTATACTAAATCTAGGCTATGTAGTGCGACTCTCACTTATCTGTTATTCTTCATGGTTGTAGACTTCAAAATTTCAAATCACCACCCCGCCATTTCATATCAGTCCACCACTCCTTCCAAGTATCTACCTTTCCATGCTAGGAATTCATCTTCAATGGGCCAATTGAAATTCATGACTTCATCAAACCTTTCTCTATAAGGTGCATACTTGGTGGAAATTTGGTTAGCCTCCTTATCAAATTCTAGTAGGACAATCTTAGCATGAGCAACATATCCATATTTATCTTCAATGTGTCCATATCAAATTTCTCACAAATTGACACTTCCTGATCCAAAATAACTTTATTGGTTTCATTTTTCCATTCTTGTAGAGTTTTGATGCTATCATCATCCCTTAAAATATATGGAAGAAGGCCATGATGTGATTCATGGAAGGATTTTACTAGCTCTTTTATTTTGTTCTCCAATAGTTCAATATTTCCCCTATATCCTTCAATCTTACCTTCAAGAACCATAGTAGGTTTAAATTTTTTAGGTGGATTGGCATCCTACTTAGGTACAATTGAAATCAATACCAATTCCTTCTTCCTAGGGATCCAAATTTCCATGAGTGGAAGAGCTCTTTTTCTGTCAATGTCAAAATTCCTAATAGCAGCTACCATGGATGAATAACTATAGTGAATACTATTCAACCTATTATTCACTCTTTTGTTCAAATGTTCCAATACTGTAGTGACAATCTTCATGTTACTCTTGAAAATATCATAATCATGATTATCACATTTCTCTTTATATTCATTTAGTTTCCTAAGCAACTCTTCCCTGTTGACATCTTCTTCAACCTGTGGCCCTTCTGATGTACTAGGTTCTACTATTGAAATGGGCACACTTCCCATGTTATATGGCACAATTTCCCATGAATAAATTACTTCAACAATGAATTCTGGGGGTACAACTTCTTGTGAAGTGGTGAGGGAGTCAACATCATTCTGCTTAGGTTTTTTAGGCTACAAACTCTGCAACTTATATTCCAACAATGCTACCTTTTCTGCTACTACATATTGTACTACTCAAGCCTTCCATATTTAACTAGTATATTATTGTAATCTGTCTCAAGCTTATCCTTTTTTGTGGTCACATATTCTATAGTAGCCCTTGTAAGTTGTGCAATATGAACTGACATATTTGTTGCCTCTAGAGCCAATGTTTATGATCTACTCTTTTTATTATTAGGCATCCATTATAGTTAGGTGCAGGCTCAACAATATTAGGCTTTCTTGTGCTTGGGGCTAGAGACCAAATAGCCAAGGTTTCCTATTTCTCACTAAAAGCAGACCCATGTAGTGCAAGTGCAACTTCTTCTATATGATAGAGAGGCCTGTCACATTTCTTTATTGTGTTGAAAGCTATGGAAGAAGCTAAATCCCATTCTAGAAGCAACAAAATACCACTATTCCTTACCAATTCTTGAACCACTTTTGTAGTCATCTTTTGGAATCTAGCTATCATTTCATTTAAAACCTTTTTTCTGGATGATGGCATCCAAAAATTCTGGATGAAGGCTTCTTTCTATAGCTAGGCCTTTGATATATTCATCTCTTTTAGCTCTATCTAAAAATTACATAAAAGCCAGAGACTTTACAAATTATTCATCATCTAAGAACTTTGCACATGCTTCAAACCACATATCATCTCTACCATTGAGTCCAATGAGACTAGCTTTACTAAATCTCATACCCAATTAATGTGTCCTCCTTACTACTGGTGTAGTGGGAACTCCTTGTATTTCCTGATCTGACACCCAAATATCATCATCAAAGCCTTCATCAACGTAGTCCACTAGACTAGTCACTTCAACCTTTTTCATTTTCAATGGTGGCTCCCTTGGTGGTAATTCACTAGGTGGTGGAGAATAAATGTCCACAATTTTAGGCTCTATTGGCCTTGGAGGAGATGGTGGTGCTATTTGTGGCATAGAAGAAGGAGGCTTATATTCTTCTTGTTGAGAAGGATCAAAACCTACATCAATTTTCTTTTCCTTACCCTTTCTCCTTACAAATAACTTTATTCTTGGTTCATCAGGGGCTTGAGATGTAGATTTTTCTCCCATAGCAGGGATTTCTCCTCCACTATATTCTTCTACAATTGGGGCTTCCCCCTTATCTTTACTTATCACTCTTTTAGTTTCAAGGTGGCCCAATTTCGAGTCAAAATTCCTTGATACATTCTCCACCTTTTGTATCACATTTTTAGTCTTTGGGAGAACCTTTAAGTCAAGTTCTTCTTGCTTTATCTTTCTTTCCATCTTATTGAAGGAAATCCACCTTTCTCTTCTTTTTTCCTACTCCAAAAGGTCAAACACATTTCTTATCGCATCCTCTAGATATTAGAAAATGTGAATAAACTTGGATCTCTTGTTTCTTTCTTT
Source organism: Sequoia sempervirens (assembly GCA_007258455.2). Taxonomy (NCBI): domain Eukaryota; kingdom Viridiplantae; phylum Streptophyta; class Pinopsida; order Cupressales; family Cupressaceae; genus Sequoia; species Sequoia sempervirens. Next base: position 40,913 of record VDFB02019485.1, read on the forward strand.
CAACCAAACCATAAAACCTTCAGGGTCATATTTGAACCTCTCAAATAACCTCTGCATGTGGTAGGTTTTGAGTATATCAATAATATTATTCCAACCTCCCCTAGTCATTCCAAAATCAGAAAAGCAAGTGTACAAAAGGAAAGTATGTTCCTTTTCCTTGATTCAATAAGTGTCCATTTTATACACTTCCCAATTGCCACATTACCTCAAGGAAACCAATTCTCTTTGGAACAAACTTCGGTAGCAAGTGAGGTGCTACCATGGAACCATATACTCTTAAGATAGTGTAACTAGGGTATGGGATAACATCTTCCCAATTATGATCAACTCCAAGCTTAGGCATTCTCTCCTTGGGTCTCAAGAAATCATGTAGAGCTATGCAAATTCTAGGTACACTTACAATTAAGACTCTCCTTAGTTTTGAAGCAAACAAGTTATAAAATGTCACATAATCATGTGTTCTATCATCCTTGTCTAATATAGTAGTCCAACATTGCATGGGAAACTCCAAGTTTCGCTCTCTCCTTTCCAAAGTCATATTAGGCCCAAAGAAAACTACACCCTTGAACAAAAACATATGCATCAATAATGAATAATAGATTAATCTCACTCCCAATTCACCTTTCTTCAACCCTATCAGCCCTTCATGCATTTTTTTTGAAAGAATACAATATTGGGGGTGTTGAATATGGGAAACCATATACATCCATGCCATTGGCATTCCTGTGACAAGATCATAACTAGTTATTTGGAAAATAGAGTAGAAGGTTTTTTGGAAGTAGGGAGAAAAATAGCTAACAAGGAAAAGATCTTTATCGTGTGGCCCTATTATGATCCTTTGACCTAAAATTTTTGCTATAAATATCAGTAGTATGTGGACTTTGAATGCAATCTTAGTTTTATCATACTCCTGCTTAAGAGTGTTCTCATTTATCTTATGCATTTCATCACTCCATCTAGTGAGATTGAAGACATGACCCAATTCCTCCTTGGTGATTTTGACCATTTCCTTCCCATCATATATTTTTATAGTTCTTGTGATGGGGTCATAATTGGTAGCTATTGCCTTGAGCAAGTCAACATCCATATAGACATTTGGTACAATCAACTTTTCTAGGTCACTGTTCCAAGGGTTACCTACTAGTTTACCCATGTTTCTATTCCTGAACCAGCTATAAAATAGTTCCCATCTAGTATAAGACAATTTGGCATCCTTAATAAAATAGTTCTTGTCAATTAAACCCTCTATTACTTGTAGACCTCTAAGAAGTAGTTGGCCCTTAGGTTTATCACTAGTTGAGGGTGGTAAGTGGTCAATGAGGTCTTTATTAAAAGGTCTCTTGGGAGCAAAAGCTGCCCCTTTAGACAAAGATGCTTTTACTTTAGGAGCCATAACATAAGAGGTATTACAAGGTGGGGATTATGGTTTATTTGAACAAGGCTTACGACTTTTGTAAGGTTTGACATGAATTATGCAATGCAAAACTAACAAATTCTCTTTTATGAATGTCAAACCTTAAAAATGCTAAACCAAGAAAACACTAATAGACTCAAAGTTTGAGAAATCACAACTTATTAATAATTATGATGGGAGGGCAATAATTCACTTACTGGTTCTCTTCTTAGGTTTGCAACCATGGTTCTGATGTCAAAAAATATTGAAAAACCACAATACGAGCTCCTTGAGTGTGTAGAGTATACTTCATAATGTTGAATTATGCCTTTAAGATAGGTATTAATAATTATGCAACTCCTTACTTCAGTAGATCAATTTCATTTTAGCTATTAAGGCTCACTCACATGAACTAGAGTGACTCACTTTCCCTCAATTTATTTTTGAATGCCATTCTTTGATCTCTTTGGAGTGTTAATTGATAGATGATCCAGATTTGGCCAGCTTAATATGAAAGATTTGACTGTACACAACCACAATACTTACCAAATAACAAAATGCCACATGGAACCACTTGCTAATGGTATGCGGGCTCCACCATCTCTTTGTCACTATAGCTAGGATCCACGTGTCTTCTTTCACTTGCCCCCATGAGTCATAACCCTTGTACAACTTTTATCAATGGGGATATGGGGAAAGGCCAAGATTAAATCTCTCGGCTTCTTCATACACACTTCTTAATTACTCGTAGCTTTATCCTTCTTACAACATTCACAACCCAGATTAACAAATCTTCAAACACGTGCAATATATCTACATTAGTAACGTACAATTTATTTTCCATGCCCTGTGTTGAAATATTTAATTAATAGTTTCCCTTGCTCCAATGCTTCCACATCATCTAGATCACTCCACATGGAAAATACCCACTTCTTCATTGGGAGTCTAGGGCAGTAAAGGTGAAACCCATATGGAATAGCAGGGAACGATCAAGATTAATCCACATCGCCTAATATCGATTGTTGATTCATTTGAAAACTCTATGATAGACCACTTGAAACCACTACGCCCACCGTTTAGACCAGACATGCGACATTCGCTTGCCAGCCTATATGACTATTTTAATGGGCAAGAAAAACAAATGGGCACACAAGGAACGGTCCAAATGCAGCCACATCATTCATCACCCACTATTGATCTTCTTTGACAACCAACTACATGCTTTATCCATGACATTGGGCCCACCAATCATACAAGACACATGGCCTTCGCCTGTGAGCCCATGGGAATAAAATAATAAGAAATAAAATGGAACCTGAGGTGCACGAGGAATGGTGGAGATTTGTTTTCATCAATCAAACGATGATCAGGGGTCCTCATATCTACACATACTGAAACTGCTAATCTTAAAAGAGGGACCTAACTAGGATGGTGAGATTACATCGATGGAAAAGATGGCTTAAATTTAATGGGAAATACCTAGCCTAACTTAGGAAAAATTAAAGTAATGGCCCATCACATGACAACTAGTAAAAAAAAACCAAAGGGATGGTTAACGGGTTTTGATGGGACAAGATGTGACTTAAAAGACCAAGGAATGGTAGCAAGGGGTCAATAGAGAATTAAAACCTTGGTGAGGATACAAACTCAAAAGGATTTTTCAAATAAGACTTTGAGTAACTAAAACCCTAGCACAGTGACAAGAGACAAAGCCTTAAGTCCTCAGATACAATTTCAACCCAAGTTTAAGCAAGATTGGAGATGGGACATGAAAATTTTTAGGGGTTCCACCACATTGATTCAAGTGGGAACATATAACAAAGAGGGCTCCTTGTTCAAGGGAAGATCGTGTGAGGTGAATGTAATATCAAGGACATTACTCACACATTCCATAGGAGGAATAGGGGTGAATGAGACCACGTTCATGTACTCAAATGGGGTAGAATTAGAAGTAGACGAAGAAGAAATGACGAAGTTCGTAGAGTGTGATGGGAATGGTTCTATGTATATCTATAGCTCATTGTTAGGCTTGGCTATATATTTATTAGCAATTTTATTTCTTCCATCAAGGTGGATGGTTCTATTATTAATGCAATCTTAAATCATGTGATGCAGATGGATGCATCTTTTAGTATCATGCCAAGGGCTCACTAGTAGTGGCTCACTACCAAGGGCTCACTACCTATAATCAAAATAGATAGAAGAAAGGGTGGCTCACTACCAATGATGAATTTCTAATAATGCACTTGATATATGCTAAAGATACAATTCCACTGAAGCTTAGAAAATTGACTTAACATACTTCATATTTCACCACAACTATGATTCACACTTCTCTCTACACCAGATCTTACAAAAACACTCTACACACTCCATCTACACAAATTCATGCAATGAATCAACCTTGTATATATAACACAACTATGGGTATGCGCAGGATCATGATGGGCCAAAAAGTGGCGATATGATGGGTATGTGTAGAGTATGTGGTTGATGAATTTTTTTTACACAAAATTGATGAAATGAAAAGGGTTTTTAAAGGAGTTTCTCAAATTTCCACCAATATAAATTATTATTTCCTTTGAATTTAATAAATAATTATTATTCATTTTCTATTTGAATTATGACTAAAGTCGATTGATAGGTTGATTGAAAAAAAT
>VDFB02019486.1:0-38234 GCA_007258455.2 Sequoia sempervirens
CATTGATTGAATTATTTTATAATTCAATCTCCACCCTTCATTCCTACCTGTTGCCCTAATTTTGACCTAACCCTAATGTGCACAGCAGCATTTAATCCTGATCATTGATCCTAGGGTTCTGGTCATCTTTTCATCCTGGCCACACATTCAAAATTGCAGTTTTTATAAAAGGGCAATTTTGTTCTCATTTGCACCCCTGGTTCTCCTGGCTCTCTTGCTCTCTTAACTTCTTGCACTCTTAGTCTATGTCCATTTGCTGTCAACTTAGGGTTATAGTCACTTACAGTCATAGGCATTTTAGTCCATTGTAGGGTTATTTTTATTTTCTGCAAATCCTTCAACACTTGCATAGGGCTTAGTCTTTAGTCATAGCTGCTCACATAAATCTAAGGGCATTGTTATTTATCTGCAAGCTAGGAGGTGTAACAAAGGTTAATCATGGAAGGTGGAGACTTAGGGTAACTTCATCCCTTTTGTCTTCACTTCACTTCCTTTGTACTTTGTTATTTTCATAGGAATTTTGATGTTATTGTGCTAACCCCTCTAACACAATTTTAGAATTTTCCCTTGATCACACATGCCTAACTTACCACCTCAACAAAGAAAAGTGAAGTGGACCCCTGGATGAGATGGTGATATCAGAAGGTGTATACATGGCATTAGCTTGCATACCCCTCTGAGATTCCAGTGTTGCTTGATCAAGACCCATGGGGTCAATAGGGAATGACTGTGATCAAATTTTGAAGATCGAAGGTGCTCACAACATGCATGGTGAGACCTATAGAGGCAATAGACATAGTTAGTGGAATGTAATGTCATAATGATAGGTGGCAATGAATGATTGCATCAAGGCCATGAGTAATGGTGTGTGATCAATGGCTGGGATCAAGAAGATCAAACGGTACTTGTTAATTCTGCTAAGCTTTTGAAGGATCTCGGTAAGTCCCATGGGATTAGAAAAAAATGATGGAGATTAATCCACCGTGGATGAATAACGACTATCGGCTGAAGATGGTGGACCTAACAAAGTTGGAGAAAATACAGTCAAAGCAACGTGGATGAGATGCGACGAGGCCACCAGGTGGAAAGAGAGATTGTTGATATAAGTATCAACTGCTAATGTTGCTGTGAGCTGTGTGGGTGATGATGGATGAGAAATAGACAGTCTACAAACCTTTGCAAGGCTTGTGTGGACCATTTCAAGCCTCGGCAGATTTGTTGGTTAATTTCAATGTGTCTTAGTGGACCCCGTGTATGGAAAATGGTATATAAATGTGATAAATGTGATCAATGGTGGAGATCAAAAGGCAAAAGATCCATCAATCAAGATTGAAGTATTTGAAGAAGGTTGATCTAATAATCATGATTTAAGGTTATTGTGATGCAATATGTGATCACAATGGTTTTGTGATCAATAATAGAAATTTAAATAATCGTTTATTAGATTGTTGTTTTTTAAAGTTTTAATAGTGAATGAAAAGCACAGGACTATGACGTGAAGACAATAGATTGGAGACCAAAATTCAAAGATAAAAATCTGAAATGGCTAAGTCAGTGTGTAACGCCCCGCCATGCAAACCCCAAAGGACAATATAAACAACAATTTTCCACATAATTTTTTTTTGAAAGAAGAACAATTCATAAGATAAACATGAACATATATTACATATAAGGAACTTATACAATCACAATGACCATTATGTCCTTTGGGGTACATGAGATGGCATCACGAAATCCTAAAACTAATACCATAATGATAATGAATGAATCAAGATTACATAAAGATAACATCCAACCATCCATGTTCAAAAGAGATGAAAAAGATACATAAAATATTTTATTAATAGTTTAATATTCCAATTGTGGAGTATATTTCCTCAAATACAACACCATTTAGAATTACATACTATGAAACATTAACACATAAAAGTACCAAGTATTTATATACATATCATGAACGATAAACATTCATCAGAGATCATAAATTAAGGTCAAGGGTTACAATGATTACAATGATAATAAAAGTTACATCATATAAGAGATACAGTGATGCAGATGTGTTCCTCAACATATACAGGAACAATACAATAAGATAGATTAATAGAACTGAAAAGGTGAATACAAAGTAACAACATCGGCTCTGACTTGGGTACAATCTTGGAGCCACCACAAGAGGCACATAACTGCATAGCTTGATCCTTGGTTGGGGACCCAATGGGGTGCATAGCATGTTCCACCTGACCACATGGACCCGAAAGTCCACCCCTCGTGTTAGGAGTTGACAAGAAATATCCCCAATACCGCAATCCAAATCATTCAAATTCACCAATAGCAAACCAGACTCCACAACAAGGATATCATCAACATAAGATAACAAACCACAACATTGCCATCACTTAGCCAGAACAAAGTAGTGAAAATTCCAACATACTCAAATGTCAAGATTATAGCACAACACTAAATAACCATAAGAGGTGCCAACCAACAATAAGATCCAAAGCCTTCAAATGCAAACCAGACTCCACAACAAGGATATCATCAACATAAGATAACAAACCACAACATTGCCATCACTTATAGTGAAAATTCCAACATACTCAAATGTCAAGATTATAGCACAACACTTTAAGAGGTGCCAACAACAATAAGATCCAAAGCCTTCAAATGAAATCACATATCAACCAACAATAAATAACAAAGGCACCTTTCATTAACATGAGGCATGTGTGCAACATTAAAGATAGAACTTGGAGGCTTCAACAACAATCACCAAGAACCAATTGCCTCAACAACATCAACACTTCAATCAACACTCCTAGAGGCAACCAAACAAGGGAAAATAAATGGGTACTATGGGAGAGTGTCATCGCATGGCCTTACATGGACTATCCAGGCAACCTATCCCAAGGTACCGCCTCCATCTATGGTTATCCAGGCAACCTATCTCAAGGCACCGCTCCATAGGGTGACTCATGCGGAACCACCTACCTTTTGTGAGGACAAGGTAGTGATCTTACCAACCAGGTCTTCTCATCCCATCCTTAGCTCGTGAAAGCACTAACGGTATTGGTGAGGCTCATAATTAATCTTGTTTAGTGTTTATCTACCCAACCTACTGGTTAATTAATTACATTATCACTTGTTTAAGAAACTCTTCCATGGGTTATCCAAATAGCCCCTTTGTGCGGTGGTCCCCATGAAGAGCCACTCTCCCTATGGAACCCAAATCAAATACAAGCAAGGGGAGTACCTCCATTCACATAAACAAAATCAAAGTGTACATAACTCACAACATTCGAGGAAAGAACCATCTCGCAAACCCATTTCATATCGCTGAAAGAAGAACAAGGAGGTACCACCCACCACATCAAAATTCAACAACATAGTACAAAGTAATACCCACAAGCTCAAAATCCAAAATAAGAGCAATAAATCCCAACAGAACAAATGTGGAAAAATCAACATAATTCAAGTTCCTCCATTGCCTCTGGAAGCCAAAAACACTGTAAATCCACAATCTTCTAGTGAAGGTAATTGAAATATATCAAGTTCCCAACCATCTCAAATATGACCACAAGAAAGACAATGCAACAAAGTCTCCTCGATCAGAATTAACACAAAAGGAAAAATTATTTTGAGGAACCCACAAAATGATTATATAACTTCCACAATTACAAAATGACAAGAGAGGAGTAAAAGAGGTGATATCACAACGAAATTAGAAGCCAGCCCTTTTAAAGGATTATCATCTTTATAAAACATTGAACACGATAACCAAAAATAAAGTCTATTTACAGTTCATCCATGAGAGAGACATGACAGAAAGAAAATAGCCATTTTATCCATAATCTCAACTAAAGGTTACAAAAGAGTTCAACATTCAATTAAGAAATTGATTTGATCAAAATAAAAGATTATCAAAATAAAAGATTATACACCAATACTTCAAGAAAACTCTATCGTCTAAGTATCAGCCATTCCAAAAACCCTAGGGTTAAAGCTTCACTATACTATATTACTACAAAGGCTATACATTAGTAAAGTTTACAAGGATTATATATATGGTGTACCCTAATGCTATAAATAGCAACACTCCAATTACTTTGCAATGATAATTCAACTAACTAATAAAAGTTGCACCAACCAAAAGATAGATATTCTGTTAAAAGGAAATGATAATACTATCTCAATTTTATCTTAGACACTAATCTCTTTATGAATTAGAACACAAATAGAGAAATGAAATATCCAATTAGTACAATTTCAATTTCAACTATCCCCTCAAAATATCAGTTACATTAAGCTACCCATTAGGTCCATTTACTTAGAGAATACTTAAATCTTTTCAAATACCTATGTGAGACTTAACATGGCCATTAATATTTTCCAACCCTACACATACCTATTTACATCATTAACTTGTAAATATTGAACAATCACATGAACATTAATAACACGCAAATTCTTGCATACAAATATTTTTATATGAATTTCTTTACTTCAATATTTAATTTTATATAAGAGACTACATTTACTCATATTTTCTAAAACATAACTCTTTATTTTTATTTTATTTTTAATCTACAAAATACCTGTGTTTCATAATAAAATGATTAAAGATTACTTATAAATTTAAAATTCTAATCTATAACTTTTAATTCCCTCAACTTAATTAAATCCTTTAATCATCAATACTTACGATCTAGCCAATTTTATAAAATAATTAAGAACAAAGTCTCAAAACAATATACATCATTTATGCAAATTTATTAAAACTATAAGATAAAACAAACAAAACTTACTATATCCTGCCAGGCTTTACCATTATAATTAAATATATATTTATTTACTCGTATCTAATTTATATATTTTTTAAAATAAATAAATAAATAAATTTGACTCATATTAAATTCACCATTATAATTTAAAAGTAATAAATCATATATACTCTCTCCTTACTTTGGTGGGAGAATAAAATGAATCAAAATAAAGAAAAGTCTCCCCTTAAAAAGGTTCCCTAATAAGATCTAATAGTAAAGGACATGTAAGAATATGAGTAAATTCTTATCTTGCTAAAAGGAATACGTGGGGGTTTAGAATAGGATTTCCAAATATTTTGAAACGCATATAAGTATATTCTCCACCCTTAATATTTTATGAAACCTCATTCTACAATATAGTAGTTTACCCCTCATACTCCTATGCGTCACTTAAAAAAGAAGGTGAAATCAGTTTATGTGTTATTTCATGAAATCTTAAGGCTCACGTGACAAGGCATGAAAACTGTTTGTTAAAATTCTTCAAAGAGATAACTATCTCATGGAGGGAAAGGATTTCAGGATATGCACCAAATGGATTTGATGAAAGGCTTAAGAAACTCTCAAAAAAATTGAATTAATGAAGTACTCTGCTACACAACCTAACGTTGTAAGCTTGTTGGTGTCTGCAGTCAGCAGGGTTAGAGGATGACGGCTGCACCAAAACTACACACGACAACAACCCTTATTGCATTACATATATAGTTGATCATTAGGAGTGCATGGTTGACCTTCATGCCAACTATCTTGGGGGACAGCCAAAATCTTATTACTAAGACGCCAGTTACACCTGTGGTGCCTGCAGATCATATATGAATATAGGATGGGCATTTCCGGCAACACTGTTTTTTAGTTGGATCATAAAAAAATGCTGCAACTTATGTTCTTCTCTATGACATCTTACGCAGAAGCAGACAGGGCGTGTGAACAGTATGTCAGAATGCCTTGAAGGAACGTGATCTCCTGGGATGTAGGGGTTACGAAATATGCACAACACAGATTTGAAGAGCATGTCTTCGAAACTCATAAGCAAAAGCAAATAAAAGGACAGTGAACTCACAGGAGGAGAGGCGCACAAATAATGAATTGGCTTGGCAAAAGAAGGCAGCAGGGTATTTCCAGATTCAAGACTTATACTTAATGTTACGAAAGAGAGAAGGAGAAGGAATCATTTATCAGCCAACAATGATAGAAAGTGTAATGCAAAGCAACAAATTTTTGGAGATGAGCTCAAGGTGAATAATGATAGTATTCATAGATGAGTCCCATGTTCAAATCACCACGAGCCAAGTTAAATCCCAATATGTACCAATGTTGCACATTTTAATCAGGTAAATTATCACAGTCAAATCTAGGAGTTACATACCTAGATACACTTATAGATCACTTTAATGATCACTTTTTATGTTATGAAATCATATTCTATTTGCAGGAAACTAACATTCTCAATTTATTTCCTCTTGAGCATGCAAAACCATTACTTTCCTTCTACCCCACACTATAAAAGAAGTATATAACGTAAGGTATAAGGTACTTACCTCTGCTAGGTTAATTCCTTCATAGCCTTTCGCACAATGAAGCTTGCTGAATCAATTTTCTCCGTCCCCCTCCTGAACGGCAAACTAGTTCCCCCTTCAACAACATGTAACCTCCCCCAAAAGGTAGAGTTTTTTAGGCCATAATACCACGTTGAGGGCATGCAAGAAAAGGAAGCCCAGGCCAAGCACGTGGAAGGTAGGAGATAAAGCATGAAGCCAGGTGGAGGGGGGTACATGCAAAAGAAGGTGAAGACTTTAGCTTCTTGTAGTAGTTTATTATTATATCAATTTTATATATGTATATACATTTATTCTTATTTATTATTTATTTAAGTGGACAAATAAATAATAATGTATTTATCCTTTATTTTACTTTTATTCATTTCTTTAACCAAATATTTTGAAATTTATAATTAAACTACATTAAAGAATGGTTGATTTGTAATAGCATTATTTATAATTGTAATATATATATATAGTTAAACAATTATCCTCCCAAATGATAAATTGCCAATTAAAATATAATTTTAAAATAACCTTCTTCTTTTTTAATCAAGATAATCTAATACAAATCCTTTATGTTTCGCAAAACCACTTTATTTACTTTAATTCAATGTGACACACAAATCAACAAAACGACTTACCCAAGTGTCATGAAGGCCAAATGCAGAGAGGCACTACACAGTGTGAATAAGGGTTTTGACTGGTAACCGACATGGCATTAGCAATTAAATGCTCCATCTATTTCAACAACAATTGTAATCAGATTTGATGCATAGAATGGTGATTCAGATGATTCCAAAGACAAGAATCAAGATTAGATGCAATGAACAGAAGGATGCATTGAATGCATAATCAGATTTTAGGGTTTGATAGAGAGAATGAGGAAAATTCTTTACAACCGAATTAATTGTTGGGTGGCTCAATGCAAGATATGGTGATATATGGTAAATCCTACCAGATGTCTTAATTATGAGTTGGATAGGTGTGTGTAGCTCGAGGAAAAGGAAGCTTACTAGTGAAGTTTGCAAGTGAAGGAAACCTTAGCAGAAGATTTGAGAAGATTTGAACAGTGGTGTGAATCTCGAGGTAGAGATTGCAGATCAATTGAGAGAAGAAAAAGAAGATAATCATTGAATTGTCTAGGAGTGGTAATCTACAAGAAGTGAAGTAGACAAAGAGAGTCACGAGTGCAGATAGTGAATGAACATAAGTGTGTAACCTATACACAACACAGACTCTCATCTAGGTTTTGTATTCAAGGGAGTGTTGATGAGAGTGCAACTTTAGTAGCACAAGTTTAAGTTGCAGGGTGTGCAACAATTCATTGAATTTAATGGTGCATTTTCAAGTTGGGTAGAACTTAATTTTATGCACATATGAACTTGTAATTTTGTTGAAGTTGTAGCCTCATTGAACTGAGTTGCGACTCAAACTAGGTGATTGTAGTCTCCTTGGAGTTGTAGCTCCTAAAACAAGGTGTAGTAGCATCCTTGAAGTTGTAGCTTCTAAATTAAGGAGTTGAAGCTTCCTTGGGTTGCAACCCTAAACTTTGTAATAGAGATTTCATTTGTGACACTAGATTTGAGCAGTAGACTCAAGCAACTTTTGTCACCATGTTTTTTCCCATCTTGGGCTTTCCATGCATATCTTGTGTTAAGTGTTGATCTCCCTTGTGCTTGTGGTTATTATATCTATTCATGTTTCAATCTGCACATCTGAGTTTAAGGTTGAACCTGCAGAAGTTTTTAAGGACTAAAAGTTTTAATATCTATTGATTCACCCCCCTCTTAGTAGATCATTGAGTTCTAACACAATTTACACTACCCATGTTTGGGGAAACCTTATTCCCTAATAATATCCATAACTCACATGTTCATACCATACATTATTTAATAAACTTTTACTACTTGTTAAATGATGTAACTTATTATTGTTGTCACTCTATATTATTTACATTCCTACATGCTTAGCTTAATTTAATATTTAATGTACTTTTTTCCCTCTCCTTCTACTCACACCTACAAAGAAAACTAATTATAGGGGTATATATTGTTGTCAACATTTACCATGACTGATCATTCAAGTAATGATAGCTTGTACATAATAACTCATCATCATGACTAGAATAACCATTATCACATGACACATTAATTCCTTATGCATCATTTAATTTGATGACCTCCAAGTGAGGTTGAGTATTACCACTATCTATACAAGTATAATATGTCTAATCATACTTCCTTTTATCTCTTATGCTACTTACGATTATTCATAGGAAAATTCAATTGATAATTATTTTAACTTTTATTTGCATATGAAATATTATTCATGACATAATTTTACTCTATTCATTAGGTTCCTATTGAGTGCATATGCCAAAGGATACACTTGCATGATAACACTCAAATGGCTCCATTAGTTTGGACCCCAAGATATCATTTAATTTCTAAATATTTACTTTACATTCATGTTTGTGAGTGTTACGTAGTTTGAGATACATTATCATTTTAAGGTTCACATGCACTAAAAATTTGGGGTAAAATGTAATTGTGGAATTTGTATACTCATACAAATTTATATTTCAATTTGTTGCCAATTTGTGGGAATGGATTGATACATTTACATATCAACAATGGTGCAATCTTTTGTGAAATTGGGCTCATTCTCATAGCCTTCACATATGCCAGCACACACATAATTTCGTACATTTATCTACATCTTATATTTTTCTATGCATCACCCCATTCATGTTCTTATGCTTACCATGCTTAGGCATTGATTTTCTACACATAATTTATAGGCCCATCATTTTTGGTCATTTCAATTGGTATAGGGATGACCTTACAAATTTGACACTCAAATATTCAAAATTTAAATATTGGCAAATTGCCACATATTATTTTTCTTCTTTGTTTGCCTCATTTATTTTTGTGTACTTCTATTTAAATGAATTTCATTACACTCACTTTCATAATTGAACATAAAAGAATATCATTCACATTCAATGAGAATATTATACTAGGAAAACTTTCACTAGTGTAGTAAAATGAATTCAGATCTACATATTTATTCTAGAGAGAATTTCTACAACCGAGGGCAGCTATTTTCAATCATTAGGTTGATTGTGGAGTTGCTTCTTTTCTTATAGTTGATCTAGGAGAGGATGTATGCCAACAATATAGTAGACCTTTGAATATATTTCAAAGTACCATCAATCTTTAGAATAGAGCAAAGAACACTAATTTTATGAAGCAAGAATTAAAATTGTGTATTATACTAAATCATTTTCATGAGAAAAAAGTAAATTCATATATTATAAAATGAACCAAACTCATAAAATCAAATATTAAAATTTCAAAATTCATATTCAAATTTCACTGATTAAATACATATTTATCAAATTTATTGCTATATCCTACATTTAAAAATATTTAATTACATAGAAACAAAAACTTATTCTTTACCAATAATTCAAAATGTTATGTATACAACTATATGATATTATATTAACAAAAGCAACATTACACAACATAGGCAATTCTAAAATATGACATATGACTAAAAACTATAGTGTAGGACAATTAAAATTCCAGGTGCGACTACGGGAAACGTGTCAATTGCCATCCATGATCCAATTGCTGTTTACTCCATGCTCACCTAACCCTCCAATAACTGTTTATATTTTAGTCATTATATTGTTTTAATTATGCCACTAAAAATTTACAAATTACACCAATATATGTTCACTACTGAATGTGTAGTTGACCAACACCTTGAAAACACCTTTTTTTGAAAGTTTTTGTTGGTTGTCAAATGAACGGGTAGTGGTGAAGTGGTAAAGATGTAGGGGACGGAGGTTTAAAAACACCCTTTTTGACCACCTTTCACTTTACAGGTTCAAGAAGATGCGTTTTAACTGCCCACAGGCCCAATTTTTCTTTTTAAACTAATAACTAACTTACGAACAAACCCAAAAAAAATTCCAAGAAATCAGACCTATTTTTAACTCTCTACGAATGTGCGAAGCTAGCCCTAATAAGTTTGTAGACATAAATGCGAAAATACAAGTGAGACAATCCAGATTGTAGACTTTTCAATGAAAGGAATTTAGTTTCACGCGTTAAGTGAAAATAATAGAAACGTAACTCGGTTTAAGAAAGACCGACAAATCAAGTGTATCCGTGGTCAGTTCATTGTTTAGTTTCGAGGAAACAACGCTGTTGGCTCATAGAAGGACGCCAAGAATCACATTTGATTATATACATCACACTCTACCTGTGTAAACTCGTAGCAGGATTGAAAATATCTTAATGTGTAAGGTTAAACGTCATAGCACGTTGCTTTCTTGGAATATTAAATGGACTGCTTGCATTTTCATTTCTACAATTGCAAGCTTAAAAGTGACAGCACGCGGCTTTCTTGGAAAATTACTGCCCCTCTCTTTTGACCACTGCATTTTCATTTCTAAATAGCTCAGAATAACAATGTGAAAATTTATCACGATTCCCTTATGTGTGAAGAGCACCATATAAAACATTTCTTGTCAGCACATTTAAATAGACTTTGTTGCATGTGGGGCGGTTGTAGTCCCCTAGAAGTGATATACAAGTCACTTCACTTCTTTTTTAATATTGTAGAAGATTTGAACTCGGTATTTTTTAGTCTGTATAACAACGGTTTTGTCAAATCGAGCATCTTTCAATAATTTCTTTTGTGATTCCTTCAATATTATGAAAGCTTGTTTTTAAATGAAAGAGCCTTCAACTTTTTCATTCATATTTAATATTTTTAATAGGAATTTCTTAAGTAGAGGAGGTTTATATATATACACTATTTTAATTTTATTGATTAAAGGATAATATAATATTTTTAAAGAAGTGTTATGTAGCATCGAGTATCTGCTTTTACAGTAATTTACTAATTATTTGTTGTTGATTTAGAAGGTGGTAAATAAAGTGCTATCTAGTTGATAGACGAGTTGACATGACATAGTGATTTAGAGGTAATCTAGTAATAGTTTGATATCAATAGAGTGTTGCAAGCTTTATATATTCAAATGTTACTATGATAGTGAGTTTATAATTTTTAGGTTTTCTCTTGAGCCCAAGTTTGATTTGTACTAGGTACAACTATTAAGTTTAACATAATTGAAATTAAGTATGTTCAAATCAAAATAACTATTAAGTATATAGGGTAAAATATTTCTTAACTATTATTTTTCTTAGACTTTATTTGAAGAGCTATTTTTTATTTAATTTTAGATCTTGTCCTACCTCTAACTCTAATTTCAGTAATGCTAACCCTAATCTTAATCCTAACATTTGATATATTCCTAATTCTAACCATAACCCTAACTATAATCATAATTAAAATCCTAAAGTTATCTAATTTTTAACCCTTATTGTAACATTGATTATAACCCTAACCATAGATTTAATTCTAATCTTAATTCAAATTGCAACCCTAACCCTAATAATTATACATTAAGCATATTTTAAGTTATAATAAAATTATAAATTTATAAGAGATTTACTGAAAATATAAGTTTTAAAAATGATATTACATTCCAACTTTTAAATTAATTAATTAGCTCTTTAAAATAATATAAATAAAATAAATTATGCCATAAATATATCTAAACTAATTTTAAAAATAGCTCAACTTTAAATAGTATTGTACTAACAATAATTAGTTTGTAATTGAAAAGAGTAATGTGTATGTGATTTTGATTTAGTGTTGGTAAAGTGTGTTTATTTGTTGAATCTACATAGATGTTGAAAGAAAAAAACATGAGAACTATTAGAAAGTGGGTGAGGGGATGGATTTAGGAAAGAAAAGGGAAATCTTAGAGGCGCAATTACAAGTATTTAATGGATAATCCAAGGATTAGATCTTCTAGTGAAAAAGTCTAGCAAATGATGGCATAAAAAAAAATATTTAGATTTACTCTTTGCATTAGCCAAAATTCTCACAATCTTTATAGCTTTTTGCTATGTATTTACATAGGATACACACTTTTTTGAGGTTATTCTATTTTGAATATTCAATTAAATTTCTCAACTTTCAATCTTCACAATTTAGGTACATGGTTTAAAAAAATACTCAATGGTTAGCAACTTCAGTAGAAAGGGATGACCTAACATCCCTTGGAAGCACAAGCTTCAAGAGAACCAAACAACAAAAACTAAAAGGTGAGACCAGAACAAATCCCACCCAACAAGAAAAATAGTACCCCACCATTTGATGCACCACCAGCTATAAAACCTCCTTCGAAAGGGAGCCAACACTAATAGATGAAAGCTCCACATAGTTTCCCATAACAACTCTCACCAACAACAACCCTTCCACCATCAATAGTCCAACAAAAAGATAAAAGAATCCCTCATATTAAAAATGAAGGGAGCCAACCAAACCATTAAGCACCCCATCCTCCTTGACATACCAACCAAGAAGAAGAGATAGCCAAAACTCCAAACACACTCTTGAAAAAGGAAAACCATACCTCACCCCAAGAAGAGCCACAAATGAGAAGGGACCACACAATAGGCAAAATAAAGTATCCACAAAGAAAAGTTCATAATAGTAGCAACAAAATCAACTTTAGACATGAGCCCACCAACAAATACGAGCTCTTATAAACAACCCACAAAAACTTCAACCAACAACAACCCAACAGGCAGCAACAACCCTTCCACCAACAACAAAAGCCTCCACAAAGGAAGGCTAGCAGAAGAAACTACCATGAGCTCCAAGAAGAAACTCACGACAACATCTGGCAAGGAGGTAAGGAAAACCCTCACAAGAAAAATAAAGGGAACCAGCCAATCCAATAAGCACCTCATCCTCCTTGACATTCCAGTCAAGAATAAGAGAAAGGGAAAGTTTCAAACATAATCTTTACTCAGGAGAACCAAACATCACCCTAGATAATAGTAAAAAATCTACTGTCGACAACAACCTAGTCAAAACAATAGCAACATCTCCCAAAGAGATGCCATCTACTTCCTTGTCGACACCAAGAAGCTTGTCATTAAGAAGAACTAGATGCAAACCATCGGCCTCTTCTTTAGAATCAACATCTCCCTCACCCTTCACACCCCCAATTTGATTCCCACTGCTCACCATGGGTGGAGAAAAATAATTATTATCAAGTACCTATAGTTGTCACTAGATTAATCAAGACAATTTTAATATAAATATAATAAATAATATAATATAATATAAATTTATAAATAATATAATATAGTATATATAATATATAGTATAAATATCATTTTCCATGAGAATATTCATTCACTTGTGGAATCTAAAACCTAAGGGTTTCTTCTTAAGGGGATATATCCAAAGCTTAAGACCATGTTGACTAGGAGTTTTTATTTAAAATTCTTAGGATGTTTGGTTCTAGTAGCAGAGTCATTCAATTGGTGAATCAGTTGGTTACTACAGTCTCCACCTGTATTATTGTGAATGGATCTCCATCTAGATTCTTTCAAAATTCAGGAGGCCTAAGATAGGGTGATCCAATCTCCCCTATTTTGTTCACAATTATGGCTGAGAGCTTGGGAAGGAATCTGAAAAGTTTGATTGAACAGAGGTCTCTTGCTAGTCTTAGTCCTTCATCTACTAATTTTATTTGTTCTCACCAATAGTTTGTTGGTGACACTATGTTTATGGGAAGATTTACAATGAATGAGGCTAAGAATTTCAAAAAAACTTTGGATGTGTATGAGAAGGCGACTGGGTAGATGGTCAATAGATAGAAGAGCTCCCCTTTTTTCTTCAATACCCCTGAGAATGGATAGGTCAAGATTGCAAGAATCCTTGGTTGCAGAGTGGAATCCTTACCCTCTTCTTATCTTGGTCTACCGCTATGTCTTAAACCCTCAGATTCATTTTGGTGTTCGTTGGTTGATAGGTTCAGAAAGAAGTTGGCTGGATGGAATGGAGCTCTTTTGAGCCAAGCTGGAAAAAATCAACTTCTTAAGACTTCTCTTCAGAATGTCCTAGATTATGCTTTAACCCTTTTCAAAAAATTTGCTAAATATGCTAAGGCCATTGAAAAGATCCAAAAAAGATTCCTTTGGTTTGGTGTGGAGGAAAGATAGAGGATGCCTCTTATAGGGTGGGATTTGGTATGTAGACCGAAAACCTTGGGGGGTTTAGGTCTTAGAAAAATCAGAATGATTAATATGACTCTTCTAGCTAAACAAATATGGAGATCCTTCTCGTCTATTGGAGAATGGAAATATATTTTAAGAATTAAAAATATGACCAAATGTGTATCCCTCAAAGCATTGTTGGATTCTCTTTTTCTACCTTGTGGTTCAGCTTGCTGGAATGATATGATTGCTGGTACAAAGATCTTGGAATTGAGGATAGGATGGCATATTAGAATCAGCAATCAAGCCAGATTTTGGGAGGATAGATGGATTTTTAAAGAGCCCCTCATCAAAATTGAAAGATTCAATAGATGGGATGAGTTATGCAAACCTGCTTTTGGGGAGCTTGTCAAAGATTATTCATATGAAGGAGAATGGGTGGACTTGTGCATGGTTAGTCAGGAGTTGGCTCAGCTTCAATCTTCCTTAAGAATTGTTAGTTTGGGACAGATTCAGTTGGATGATAATCTTGTATGGATGGACAACCCTTTGGGTAACTACTCTGTTTCATCAACTGGCTCTATGTTGTCCCTTTCTCAAGCCGCCCATCCCTTCTAGTCTAAAGCATTGATTAAACACTTGACTCCAAAATTCAACATCTTCTTCTGGATTTTGCTTCAAATGAAGGTGCTTATAGTGGATAATCTTTGCAAACAGGGATTTCAAATCCCCAAAAAATGTTACCTATGCAAGTGTGAGGTAGAGTTAGCTAACCACTTGTTTCTCCATTGCCTGTTTGTTTCTTTAATCTAGGGAAAATTATGAGCCCTCTGAAATTTCTCTTGGGTGTTTCCCCTATCCATTGAAGATTTCATTTCACAATGGAAAGCTCCATCTCAAAATCCCTTCATGAGGAGGTTATGGGCTTTTATTTTCCCTTTTATTTTTTTGGGAGTGTTGAAAGAACATAATAAAAAACTTTTTAGGGATAAGGAGATGTTGGAGGTTAATGTTTTTGAAAAAGAAAATAGGCTTATAAAGCAAAAATTCAATGTTATTCCCCAAAAAGTTCTTAACCTTGAAGCTGTGGTGTGTACTTCCTATGATTTAATAATAGCAAAGGATTAGAATATTAAAATAGATGTTTCTATGTCATCCAAGTCAGCTAAGAAAAATAGGGAGGGTGTGTCCTGGACCTTTCCTCCAAATGGTTGGTCTAAGGCCAACTTTGATGGCGTTGCAAAGGGAAATCTGGGGATGGCCAGAAATAGAGGTGTTTTAAGGGACTCAAATGGTAAAATTATGGCGGCTATTGCCATTTCCCTAGGCCATCAAACTAACCATGTGCTGGAGGCTATATGAGCCTTTCAAGTTTTAAAGTTAGCTCATAATTTGAATATTAAATACTTATGGCTTGAAGAGGACACTAAAAAAATCATTGATTGTCTCCTAGGTAGGACCACCCTCCTGGACTATAAAGAATTGGATTGATGAAGCAAAATATATTCTATACAAGTTCAATAAAGTTAAATTTTCACATGTCTATAGGGAACCTAACAGTGTGGCAGATTACTTTGTGAATGAGGGGGTAAAGAGGGAAGGATTGAACACATGGCATAATTTTAGGGATTTGGGAGCTGAAGTCAGGGCCTTATTAGATTATGATGTTATGCATGGGACAAAGGAAAATATATTTAATGATTAAAGGGAAAAGGGCTAAGTACATTGAAATCAAGAGATTTGATGGGGCCATGTAGAATTACTTAGCTGGGAAGAAAAAGTAGCACACTTTGTGGGTTCATTGGAATGGCTGCATAAAATTGCAACAAGGTTTCAATGCTGGTAGAGTCTGTAGTGAAGTGCAAACGAAAGTGGGGGGGACAGGAAAAGAGTTGAGACAAATAGCTATGAGGTACACACAAGGAATTATAAGGTCTGGAAACAAGTTGTGAGAGGTGGTCTGGTTCCATTTCTGGAAAAACTTCACAAGCTTGATACTATGGCTATAGACTATTTTGAGAAGAACTAGAACAATGGAGAAATAATCCTCTTTGGGAGAAAGGTAAAGCTAGATGAGAAAATTATAGGAGAGGTGACTAGTATGTCCACTAAGGGTGTGAAGTTTTATCACAACAAAAGGTTTTCTGATGAGGTAGTAATTAAATTCCCTAAAAAGGAAAAAGAGAGATTGAAACTAGTCAAAATTTCCAACAGCTACTTTGAAATTGACACCATCAAGGCGTTGTGGACAAAGGTGCTTTGTGTCATAATGGAGTATGTTACATTGGATAGGAGATACACCAGAGTTTAAGGTCATCATTTTACTATCCTTAACCACTTCCGCCATAAGGTATGAATTTCTCTACTTCATTATCTATTTTGTTTGTTGAGGAATAACATTAAGGACCACAAGAAAAATCCCAAGAGATACCCTATTCTTCTTCCTAGTCTTATTAGGTTAATATATGAACACTATCAAAGCTTGCTAGCATTATCCAAACCAGTTTCCTCCACGGCATTTGAGGACTATGAAATAGACAGTGGTGGTTCAGAGAATCTGCCTAACTAGGAGAGAATTGTTGAAGCCCACCTGCCCCTTGTGTTGTCTGCTAAGAGAACCCAACTTAGTAAACCTTGGCTTGCTAAAGATAACCCTGAGATCTACCCTAACTACTCGTTTCCCTTAAAGAATCCCACTCTCAAGGGCTCCAATACTAATAAGTTGGTTTCCTACTCTACGAACTCTCTGGAGGACAAAAATGAGAACCCTAAAGCTAGCAAAAACTCTGTGTATACCCTTCCTGCCTCTTTTCAAGTTGATTATACCAGATTTCCTAGCTCCCCCAATCCAGATGATGTTAACCTCATTTTAGACTGGGTTTAGTATGGAGATATTCTTTCCTATGCCGGAAGTGGCATTGGTGACATTTTCACGGTTTTGAAATGGGCCTATCAATAAATTAATGATCTTAATCACAGAATTAGGGTTCTTAATACCAAGCTAGAGTAATAGGAATTGAAGCTATCCACTCTTAGAAATGAAGAAGGAAAATGGAAAAAGAACAATACTAGAATGTGAGAAGATGACATTGAGGACAAGTACAAGATTCTGGAAGCTGAGATTGTCAAAATAAAAAATAACATGAAAACTGTTGTGGAACAAAACTACAAAATGGCTAGGCACAATGTCGTAATCATCAATGAAATGTCTAAAAAATTGGAGAAGTCACAACAGGGTTCACTAGTTGTTGATTTGGAAGAGGACAAGAATAAAAGCAAGAACAAGGACCAAGGTATATCGAAAAGGACCCGTGCCAACCTTAAGAGGAAAGTGCCTCCTACTACCTTGATGGTCCAGATCTTAAAGAGGGGGGTTCAGGAAATGAACGACTTGGAAGCTGAGACTGTGAAAACATTAAAGTCCCAAGTTTAGTTGCTGCTGGCATTTTGTCTGGTTTTTTTGGGTCTTTTCTGTGGCCCTTGCTGGCTTTTTTGATGGTTGTGGCTTTGTCATTTTGTTGTTCTCTTTATAGCCTTTTTGTTAATGGTGGCTTGGACAATCTTATCTTTTGTTTGTAAACTTTGTGGTTTTGGGTCCCTGTAAAACCCATTTTTCCTCTTTCAAAAACATATAATATAAATATACATATATATACATTATATAATTTGACAATATGTGATTGATACAGTGGCACATGCATTTGCATATTGGATGGATTGAGAAGATTTTTTTTATTTTATCTTTTTCTTTAAATGATTTTCTTTTGTACAAAAACCTTTTTAACCTTTTTTATTATTTAAACTCACATTTATTTTTAATGTTGCTTAATTTTTGCACTGAAATGCCATTTTCCACATCAATTAAAATGGACGAATTATGTGATGTTTTATTCTAATATTTTTGGCAAGATATGAATTGGTGTACACTTGACTGGTTATATATTATTTTTGAACCTTGATTAATTACTATCTATATAATTATGAAATATTAATTAAATTCTTGTATAATTGATTATTTATATTATATAATATATAATATGTAGTACATCATTTTATTTATATATTATATATAATTTAATATAATATAAAAATTTTAATATATAATATGATATATTCAAAATGGACCAGGGATGAACCCATAGTGCAATGACAAGTTGAAAGAAATAGTAAATCTACTTTCCAGTATTTGAATCCCACCAGTGGATGGTGGGATGAACACTCATCGATCACTGGCCAAGGACTATGCTCAAAGAAAAGATGATATAGGTTGAATTCATGACAGATGGAGAGAGACATGTGCAAAAGGTGGTAGGGATCAAACGCTCGAGGGTGTTGGTGAGTGTCTCTATGGGGTCAACGAAGGAAGCTTGGTGGGTGCAGGTAGCTAGTTGAGGTGTTGGATGGGAGTGTCGCAGGAGCAAGAAGAGAATGAATGGCTGAGTGATTCATGGGTGTCAGCAAGAGGGAAGAGATGGAGGGGAGCGATGTAGGAGAGGAGATAGAGGAGAGGAGGAGAGGTGTGGAGTTAATGTCGAGTCTTGTAGGGAGCCTTGTAGGAGTGTAGGAAAGCGTAGCAAATCGAGGAATATCATTGCCCATCCTACAAGGAGCTTGGTGAGAATGCAGGAAAGCATAGAATGGTGAGGATGATATCCCCCGAATGTGGTCTCATTGGTTCATAGCTCCATTCAAAAGTGATATGGGCGCTACCCCTTAGCGTCAATTCACCGAACAAAAAAATAAAATCAAAATCGACCATGAACTGATTACATATGACAACAATTTAACTATGGCTATTAGTTTGTAATATTAAATATTCTTGTTGAACCTTATAAATCTAATATAACTAAATATTAATATAATATAATATAAATAAATAAATATAAATATAAATAATATAATATAAAGTATTTTCTAGCTGTAATTTTATTCATCCTGGCTTTCTAAAAAATTTTGTACCCATCTTTTATGACTTTTAGAATAATTTAGTAATGAAAATCATTAATGAATGTTTAAAAAACAATATATAGTTTCAACACTCTCTCATCTCATTAGTGGCATAATAGTGATGACAATTTGTCTAGATGGTAGAATTTTGCTTCTTGGAAGTTGTTCTTAGTTTGACATTTTTTCCTCGATGCATTATTTTTTGGAGAAATCTAGAATGAAAAAGGGTTACTTTGTTAGGGTAGGTGTCATTAATAAAAAAGCTAGTTAAAAAAATATAAGGGATGACTACCACTATTTTTGGACATATTAACAAGTATTTTACTCACTTATTTTTAATCAAGGAAAAATACTTGCTTTGAAAAAATATTTTAACCTAAGTCATCCCCATTGTTTATTTACTTTAAAATTAATTAATTTATTATAGATAGATGTATTTTTTTGAATTATTTTATTTACATAATATTCATATTAGGTTCATTTTCTTGATAATTATTTTACGAATATAACATAAATATGTATATCATATAACTAAATAATATAAATATATATAATATAATAATATAAATATAAATATAATAAATAATATAATATAAGAGACATATAATATAATATAGCAATAATACAAATAATATAAATGTAAATGATTTGTTCTTTTGAATTTCATAGCTTCAAGGTTTAACTTTGTGATCATTATTTTCAATGTTTTGTATCATCCTAATGATTTTGATTTGAATCATTGATAAAAAAAATGCTCATGCAATCAAATAAATATCTTATAACCCTAGCATGTATCTAGATGATTTTGATATGAATAGATTAATATATTTAAATACAACCAATTAAACAAATCAACAAAAACATGTACAATGGTGATTGACATAGACTAATACGAGTGAGTCAACAAAATTTATATTAAATTTCAAATTTAAAAAAATTAAGATTCAAATATATAATTTCAAAAATAAATTTTGTAAAATTCACAATTACATATTTGATCTATAATAATTTTTGATAAAGTGCCACTAGTGACGAGTATTTTCCTTTTATAATTCTAATTATAGTATTTGGTATCAATTTAAAGACAACCCTAAACATAAGTATGAACAATAATAATATAATATAATATAATAATATAACTAATATAAATAAATAATGAATATAAATAATATTAATATAAATAAAATAGTATAACTATAGCCTATCACGGTTTAAAATTGGCAATGGAGAAGGGGGCTTCCAAAATTTGGTTGGAAGGGGACTCGTTGAATATTATCAATAGCCTTAGAAAGGTCACTCCTCCTTGGTCCATTGAAAGATTTATCTTTTATGCTCTTTATTTGTTGAATAACTTAGAAGAAGTCTACATTTCTTAGGTATTTCATGAGGCTAATGGTGTTGCAGACTTTTTGGTTAACCTTGTTGTGTCTTCAGCTTGGTTGTGGGAGATTAATGACCACCATCGGGTGGATCTTATTACATTGCTTAATATTGATAGTCCCTAATTCTTTGAAGGAGGCTAAATTTTTCAATAATACTAAGGGATGGTGGTTTAATGATTACCCTCTGATGCTAATTAGACATTTGATGACCATAGCTCTTATTGGAAATTGTAGGAGGATGAGTTATAATCTCGAGGGATTTGGAAATTATATTTATCTGCACCTCAAAATTCAAGATCACACGCTTTCTACGTGTGATTTCCTCAGTTTTTTTGCTAATCTACATTTGTGTTTTGTTTTGTTACATTTCTGAGAATTTCTTGGTTCTTTTGGAGATGGGGGGTGACATATGTAGAACAAAGCCCTTATGGTATGTTGAGACCAAAGCTAATGGTGAATTTTGGATTATTTGTAGAAAGGAAGTGTCACTCCTTTCATGGAGACATTACATGGGTTTGATTCCAAGACCTCACAAGAATTTGTGGAAGCTTCGCACAATCAAGTGCTTAGTATGTTTGGAATTGATATCACTATGAATGAGGAGTTCATAGCTAAAGTTGCAGGGTTGTCGACTAAGGGGAGGAAATTATTCAGAGATAATGCCATGTCTGGGGTGGCAAGAATGAACTTCCTAAGGGAGAAAGAGAAGGAAAAAATGGTTAAACTCCAACCTGGTGACTTTGATTGAACAAAAAATAAACCTATTTTGGGAGATGTGGCTATAGCTCTTATGTGGTACTTCACCTTGGATGGGAGATACTCATCTATTTATGGGCACCATTTTGTGCTGCTAAACCATTTTTGTTATGGTAAGTTGGTCTCCTTCATGTTTTATATTTTTTCATCTTTGAAGAATGGGATTATGGATTACAGAAAGAATCCCAGCAATCCCTTTTTATATGAGGGGTTGATGCTTTTAATTGTGGAACATATCTAAGCAAGATATGTTATTGTTTCCCTTGTTCCTAGGAAGGCCAACAAGGCCAAGAAGAAGGCTAAGCTGAAAGGGAAATGTTAGTCAGAGGAGGAGGAAGGTGATGGCAAGACAAAGTTTGGGGATGATTCTTCAGCTTGGTTTGATGGATACCATACAGATTTGGATTATCTTAACCCTTCAATTGGGGTCAAAAAAAGCTCTATGAAGAATACTGAGCCCTCTTCCTTGCATGGGAATCACATAATTTTTTTTCTATTGTGAAGAGGTGTATTTTGAGGGGAAAGGAAGTGGTAGGAAGGTTCCTAAACATCGATCAGTGAGTTTTTTTATTTCCCATGATGTGGAGCAAAATTTATAGGAGGATATCGAGATTACTAAGGTTTTTGGGGTGGTTAAAAACTCTATTGATGAAAAAAAATTGGACTGTGGTGGGGATAGCAGGGCTCAAACTGAAGGGGAGGTCAATCTGATTTTTTTTGGTTTGTTTTGGAAGTGTCCCATGCACTATCATTTTTTGAAGGAAAAGGAAAACAACAATTTATCCTGCCTGTTGGTTTCAAGAAAAGGATCTTCTGATGAGCTCTCAGTAGGGGAGGGGTTTGTATTGGGGCTCATTGGATTTTAATCAGGCATCAGGTTTTGTGAAGGAAGGGTCAAATTTGTTTTTTAACCTACTCATGTGGCTCATTCAAGAGATCCAAGATCTTCATGGTAAGTATGATACTATTGCTCATTGTAATATCTCTACTTTGATAATTTTTAGGGAGCAGGCTTCTATTTTTAGCATGGTTAGGTTGTTGAACTCTAATCTCAACCTAATGGTGGGGGATATTGCTAAATTGAAAAGAGACCATGATCCAAGGCTTTCTTCTTTGGAATTGAACTCTACAAAAATTCGTAAAGATCTTAATTCCTTGATTAACCTCAATAAGGATTTTCTTGAGACCATGGTTGAAGGATTGGTTCTATTGAATGGGAAAGCAAAAGAATGGGCTAGCAAGTACCTCTTCCTTGACCCTTCAAAGCATGTTGTCGATGAGGACTCTAAGATGGATAAGCAGGCTACAAATTTGGGGACTAGAACAAGTGTTTGTACCCACAATAAAACAATAAATAATATAATAGATTGTATTATATATATTTAACAATATAGAAATATATAAATAATATAATATAATTTGGTTTTCAAAAATAATTTTGTTGAGATATGTAATCTATACATTTAATTCTCAAATATAGACATCAAATTTTGAAAATATATTAATGTCTACAAATAGGAATATTTAAAAATAAGATAGAAAGTATATAATCCCTACTTTCAAAATAAAGTGAAAAACTATAAAAATTCAAAATGATAACAATAAGTATTTGTCAATGTTGGTTGATATTATAGGCTTGTGAGAACCCCCTTTGATGGACTCCAAAGGACTAACCAGTATCAAAGGTTGGACTCGAGTGATCGTGGAATCAAGTTAAAATTAGATTCGGATCCTGTACGATATTATAGAGTAAAACTTTGACTAAGGTGACTTTTCGATAATAGAAAGGATGGGGCCCTTTTTATGAAATAAATACTTTGACGCTAAAACCCATCAAGGATCGGTTGATCGGTTGTCCCATATGCTACGAGACCTTAGAAACTATGTTGTAAATATTTATAGTTAATGATCTTATTTAAGGATATTGTAGATACTCAGAGTCAGTGGTAGTATACATCATATAAGGTTATTTTATCAATTTTGATTGCAGAAAGTAAACATGAAAATAAACTTGGTTGTTAACAACCATTGTAAAGATGATTTGGTAACTTTTATTATATATTAATATATATATCAGCTTTTAGCCTTTCACCGAAAAGAAAAAGATAATAATAATAAATAAGACAATTTCAAAATGATATTTGTCAACATATTTTACATAAATATATAAAAATATCTATATCATAATGACATCAACCATCTAAATTGTAGCACTACATTAATGACAAAGTTTCTTCTTTTTTCTAAAATGGATCGGTCATAGATAAAATCACAAAAAACTTTTTGATCATGACATAAAATTATTCATTTTTAGGCATATATGTGAAGATGCATAAAGATCCCTTTATGCATGCTTACATACATGTGATATACCTTTTGATTCATCCTAATTATTTTACTCATAGAGCATATTAAACCACTTGCAAATGGAACAAATTGTAAACTTGTAACAGTGTTGAATTGCATGTCACATATGATGAATTGATGAATGGTTTACTCAACTTAAATGAATATTGTTGATTTACTTAATTGAATGATATGTGAATTTAGTGGTAGAGGAAAGAACACTAGATTGCTGCTAGTATATGGTCTAAAAGGGAGGGATACCCCTTTGATATGATAAGCTTTTCTTTCGGGAATGGGTGCTAGAGAGTGTAGAATTTATTTTCCAAATCTAACTAGAGTTGCATTTTATGTAGTACGAGCTTGGCCAAGCTTTGCAGTCATTTTATTTACATATTTTTATATGGAATAGAATTTCTTATTTGTCCTCTCTTTGATGTTTTGATATACCTAACATTGAACTTGCATACTCTAAAAAAGTAGATAGAAATGTGTGTAGTTATGCACAAAGAGATTCCACTTTGAAACTGTATCTCTTACTAAGTGTTCTGTGTAGGGTCAATAATTCTTTGACTGACTAAATAAATTTGAGGAAGAAATGCTTCGAGGTTGGGTGGAAAAAAACCCACATCATGTTCTCATC
The DNA here is from genome assembly GCA_007258455.2 of Sequoia sempervirens. NCBI lineage: Eukaryota > Viridiplantae > Streptophyta > Pinopsida > Cupressales > Cupressaceae > Sequoia > Sequoia sempervirens. Next base: position 24,529 of record VDFB02019486.1, read on the forward strand.
CACCAGTGGAGGTGAGCTATCATAGGGAATCATATCAAAATTCTATAGAAATTTTTACCATTGATGTTAAAGAATATTTGATGTAATAGAAAGAAAAATCTATGTATTTGAAAATTCACTTGAGGCATTGAATGCCAAGTCAATATTATATGTAACCATTGACATTTGGAAATAAATATTTAAAAAAGATAGAATAATTGGTGATTTATGAACATAAAAGTGCCAAATGGAATTAGATTTGGAATTTGTGCCATAAATAATATTAATCATAATGTCAATTTTTTACTATATGGTAGAAATATAGTTGAGCATGTTACATTTGGTATTAGAGCTCAAGGTTCATCCCTCAGCCTATGAGCCCATGATGGTTGAACTAGGGAATAGTAGAACCTTAACTAGATTTGAAATACCTATAGAATGACCAAATCTGAATTAGTTGCAAGAAAATGGGAAGGTCCAAGTCAGGAAGAAAGAATGGGAAAACTAATAGAGCTACAGAAAAAAAAATTATTGAGGAGAACCCCAAATGTAAAGACCAACTTGAGATTCTTGATTAAGAAACTCTAGCACATGCCCTCACCCATCGAAAGTTGGAGAGAGGAAAAAGGATAGAGGATTTCAACTAAACTCCCAAGACCAAGAAACCATCTACATTTAGATATTGGCTAGTAGGATGTGGGCCTAATGTGCCACTACTGAATAAGGATGAGGAGTGTCTACATGCATGCCCTACCTAACCCAAGAGGGAAGATGTAGACTCAAATGAGGATCTTGAGGAATGTCCTCTATCTGATAATAAGGGAACTACATAGAGTGGAGAATTTTTGTAAAGAAGGATTGATGTAAATACAAACTTATAATAAATAAAGAAAGGTCTTTTGTTGATTCAAAGGCATGGAGCTTCAAGGCTTGGATTGTTGAATGACCATGTTTTATTTATTTATTCTTTTTTTAGGCTTGTACGTTTAATGCTTTGTATTTCATAGATGCAATAACATAAACATAAGACCTTGGTTTGAATGCTAAACATGAATGTGATGTAGGTCAAGTTTGAGTCACCATGGTGACCACCAGACAAGATGCAGGTAGTAGCAAAAAGTACAATGGGCTAGGCAAGAGGCTAGAACAAATCCTAGAACTCTTGAATTAGCAAGAAAATCAAATGGAGCATTTGGAACAAGATGACCAAGGAGCATGAAAATATTATACTATTAGGAATGAGGTACTTGAACAAGGAGAAGGGGAACATAATCAAGGTCAGATTGAGGAAGAACTAGGAAAGGATATTAAGAAGGTAGTACCATTGAAGCTCGATGGAAAGGAAATCAGAGATGGGTTTAAGGCCTAGATCATAGAGATGGAAAAATGCTTTGGTATTTGTAACCTATCAGATCATACCAAGGCCTCCTGGGTTGTGTACCAATTGTTTGGAAAAGCAGCTACTTGGTGGGACAACAAGAAGGATGAAGGGAGACTTCCACAAGAAGGGATTACTTATGAGTTTTTCCTCAAATATTTTAGAAAGATGTGGCTACCACAACTTTTCTTTGACAATAAAAGGAATGAATTTTAGACTTTGACCCAAGGAGGCTTGACAGTAGTGTGATACTTGGAGAATTTTACCAACTTGCTTATGTACATGCTTCAGTATCAAACCGATGAGTGTTTCTAGATCTGAAAGTTTATATTAGGACTAAGGCCCCACATTGGATTTGAAGTGGATCTTCACAATCCTCATACTATGGTAGAAGATTTTGAGAAGGCTATTAAGCAAGAACATAAGTTGTGGTAGTTGTCCAATCTTAGCAAGGGGTCAGATTCTAAGCCTTGGTTCAAAAACAAAATATATTGGAAGGGTGGTAGACAAAAAGTAAACATGTCCCATTAGATTAGAAGCTTGAAAATGGAATGAAACCCTCAAAAAAAGGAAGAAGGAAACCAAGGAAAAATGAATAATAGGGATAACAAGGGAAAGGGTAGCTACAACAAAACCCAGGGAAACCCAATAGAAGATAAGTCTTGAATTCGAAGAGGACCATGTGACATATGTTACACTTGTGTTGGAGAAAATTATGCATTTAATTTCCCTTAGAAGTTGAGGTCATAGAAGGAAGGAAACCAATAGTAGACCCCAAAACACAAGATCCATGCAACAAGATAATAGGCAAGTAGAGTACTAGGATTCTTTGATAAGGCTAATGGGTAAAATCTATGGCCGAACCATTTCCATTTTGATTTATAAGTTACCCATTCAACCTGGTTATATGAAAAATTCATGGTCTATTCAGTATAGAAATTGAGCAAAGAAGGTAGTAGATTCATGTCTCTTTTATAGTGAGTTAGAACTTCCCAAATTCATAACCTAAGTTAACCTTTATGTTGCATTGTTAGGATCCTATGATGTAATCTTAGGAATCAACTGGTTGGATGAGTGCAAGGCTATTGTAAATTGTGAGGATAAGATGGTGAGTTGTATGGATGACTATGGGAACCCAGTTGAGATACATGAGGTACAATGACCCCTGGAACTTAGAAAAATCTCAACTATGCAGCCTAAGAGAGCTTAAAGGAAATGTTGTGTCATATATGTTGTGCATGCTAGTGAACCTGACAATGAGAAACCATATATTGACGATTATCCAATTCTTAGGGAAATTTGTGAGGTGTTTTTTGAAGATCTCATTGATATGCATCTAAAGTGAGAATTCAATTTCTCCATTGACTTAGTTCTAGGAGCTGAGCCACAGTCCAAGGCCCCATACAAGATGACCACCATAGATCGTTATAAATTGAAAGCCCAACATCAAGATTTATTACGTAAGGGACTTATGAGACCTAGTGTGTCACCTTGGGGAGCACCAGTTATCTTTGTGAAAAAGAAGGATAGAACCTTGTGTCTATGTATAGATTATCAGATGTTGAAAAAGGTGACCATCCAAAATCACTACCCTCTTCTGAGGATTGATAAATTATTTGATCAGATGAAGAGCGTGACAATATTCTCAAAAATAGATCTTAGGTCTAGTTACCATCAGTTGAGAATAAAGGAGGAAGATATCCTGAAGATGGATTTTCAAACTCGATATGGGAATTACGAGTTGACCATATACCCTTTGGGTTGACCAATGAACTTGTAGCCTTCATGAACCTCATGAATAGTGTGTTCTGAGACTATCTAGATGATTTTGTTCTAATCTTTATTGATGATATTTTGGATTATTCCAAGTCTATTGAGGAACATGACCGACACTTGAGGATGGTCTTATAGTACCTAAGGGAAAATAAGATCTTTGGAAAGCTACCATGTGCTTATTTTATTAGGATAGGGTGGATTATCTAGGCCACATTATCTTAGCTAAGGAAGTATCTACAAACCCTTAGAAGATAAAAGCACTTATAGAATGGTCAACACCTCAAAATGTGTCAAAGGTGTGAAGTTTTATGGGCCTTGCTGGTTACTATATAATTTTTTTGCAAGGGTTTTCTAAAATAGCAGCTCCTATAACATCTATTCAAAAGAAATAAAAGAGATTTGAGTGGAATGAGAAGTGTGATCATGCTTTCCAACTCCTTTAGAATAAGCTCACTATAGCTCTGGTATTAATTATTCTAGATGCCAATGGCTAATTTTTCAGTGATCATGGATACCTCAGGAGATAGAGTAGGAGCAATGTTAATGCAAGAAGGGAAAGTAGTGGCATATGAGTCTAGGAAGCTAAAACAACACAAAGTAAATTGTGCACCACAAGACTTGGAATTAGAAACTATAGTCCATGCCCTGCAAATGTGGAGACATTATCTTTTGGGAAAGCCATTTGAGCTCAAAATAGATCACCTAGCATTGAGATACATATTTACTCAACCTAACATTAATGCACGTCAAAGGAGGTGGCTAGAATTGATTAGAGATTATGAATTTGGAACTGAGTATATAAAAGGAAAGGAAAATCGAGTGGTGAATGCTCTTAGTAGATGAAGACATCTGGAAGCCATGACCACTATGAGATATAATCTAAGACAACAGGTGATGTAACACTTGTAAGGTGATGAGCATTAGGAGAAGGTGAATAATGATCTAGAAGAGAATACATCATACCATCGATTAGATGGATACACATTTGAACCAAACGATATCTTAAGATACGAGAGATAGATGTACATTCCAAATTATAGAGAGCTTAGGAAGCTAGTCCTAGATGAGATCCATAATGCACCTTATTTGGGACACCCCTGATATACAAAGATTGTCATAGAGTTGAAAGCCTTGTAATTTTTTTTTAGACTCAAGAGAGACATAGTGGAATATGTAGCCAAATGCTTGTAGTTTTAGGGAGTCAAGCCTAAGCACATGCATCCAACAGGGCTCCTTTATCTCTATGATATACCAAAGTATAAATGGTTGTGTAAGGGTTGTTGGGAATTAAGGTGTCTCAACCTTGGAAATTCCTAAGTTGTTTATTTTTTATTATTTTACATTTTCCCATGGATAAAAATCATTTATGTTATTAAATAATTGTGCTCAATTAAAAGGGGCATGAGATTTTGAGTTGGCACTTTTGCCACTTGTTGGTGCCTTGAAAAATAAGTTATTAGTTGTCAATAGATGCCCACTTAGTGGTATAACATGGAAAGCCCATTTTTAAGGATGTTATGATAGATTCTATGACAACTATAAGGGCTAAAATTGGGGGATATTATTTTGGATGTGAGAATCATCTATGACACACATAAGAGAATATTTTCATAGTTATTGATGGTTTATGATGCATGTAAGAGCATCTCCTATTTTATAGGGACTCTTATGACATATTGTAAGAACGTACAATGTCATGTAGGAGATCGTGTTTAGCATGTAAGGGATCATCTGGATTTTTACCATGGTTTTTTTGAACCTTTTTTTTACCCATAGTAATGTTTTATGGTGGTATTTTGACCCCCCATGAGTCTATATATTGAGGGGTTGAGTTGGAGACACTATGAGATTTTTTACACATACACAGATGTTGTTGGATTGAAGAGAAGTTAGAGTGGATGTATTGTAAACATACTTATTGTTAATGCAAGCTATTCATCTCTTCTTTTGTGTATTTTTTTCCTGAAGCGGTTTATCCACGTAAATACTATCTTATGTGTTATGTTCTCTATTCTTGCATTTCATTGTTATAGTTGTTTAAATATCCATATGGTTTACACTACATAATCTAGTTTATAGTAATTTTTGAAAGCTTCTATTATAGCTATTGGGTATGTGCAGGATCATCATGGGAAAAATAGGCCCTTAAGTGGCAAAAAATTCAGAAAAATTAGTGTTAGGAAACTTGATGTAAAAATTTAAATAAGTTATCTATATTATTTCAAAAATATGTAAGAATAGAATCTGCTGAAAATTGAATGTAGTTTCTAAATTACTAGGTTTATTAAAAATAAATAAAATCTATTTGGTGAAAATTTGAAATTTCAATGCAGTTGTACTTAAATTTCAGGGAAAAAATAAGAAGTAGGTGTCTGTCTGACCACCCTAACCATAATAAAATGATATTATTTTTTTATAATATTTCATATATAAGTAGAGGACTCATGTCCGGATGTGATGCATATTTTTGTAATTTTTTTCCAAGTAAATAATTAATTATGAATTTTTTATTACAAATTTTAAAAAATAAAAAATCATATGTTTGACCACCTTAACTTGGTCAAAACTTCCTAAAATTTAATTTTTCTTTTTTTAATCCTATAGTATGTCAAGCATATAATGTGATGCATATTTCAGATTCAAAAAATGTGATACCATTTGAAAGTTATAGATGTTTTTCAATCAGCCTATCGATCAGGACTTTAGTCATAATTCGAATAGAAAATGAATAATAATTATTTATTAAATTCAAATTAAAGCATAATTTATATTGGTGGAAAGTTGAGAATCTCCTCTAAAAACCCTTTTTGTTTCATCAATTTTGGGTAAAAAAAAAGTCGTCAGCCACATACCCTACAAATACCCATAATATTGCCACTTTTTGGCCCATCATGATCCTGCACATTCCCTATTCCTTTACCAAATTTTCTAACAATTGGTATCAAATCCTAGCCAGTTCTATGTTCTGGGTGGTAGAACAAAGGTTTTTTGAGTTTTAGTGGGAGTTTTATTGAGCTATTTTTTGCAATATTTTGTGTTTAACCATGGTTGCAACTTCTAACCATTTGGATATTGAAAAATTTAATGGAGATGTTTTTGAGTTGTGGAAGCTAAAAATGGAGGATCTCCTTGAAGAAAAGATCAATGGGTAGCCATAACATATGAAAATAAACCCAGGAAAATGAGTGATGAAGATTGGGAGAAGATTGATAAAAAGGCATGAGGCACTATTAGACTATGTCTTTATGATTCTATTCTCCTAAACATGTCATCAGAAAAGACTGCATACACTTTGTGGAACTTGATGGGTGAAATATATCAAGCAAAAAGTATGGTAAATAAACTCTGCTTGAAGTTGAAATTATTTTCTCTTAAGATGAAGGAAGTTAAATCTATAATTGAGCATTTAAATTATTTTAATTTGGTTTTGAGCTAGTTAGCCTCTATTGATGTCAAAGTAGAAGAAGAAGATAATTGCATTATTCTTCTATGTTATTTACTTGACTCTTGGTATAATTTTGTACTTGCTATCACTACTAACATGGAAGAGCCAAAGATGGATGCTCTTGTAGCAACTTTGTTGTCACAGGAAATGAGGAGAAAGGAAATGGACAGTATAGGTGATGCTCTTAATGTAAGGGGAAGGCTGAAAGAAAGAGGATATCAAGGAGATAATAATTGGCCTAAGAACAAGTCTAAGGGAGCATGTAAAACTCTTGGAAAGAAGAATAGAGTGAAGTGTTAGAACTATGGGAAAAGAGGACATGTGAAGAAGGAATGCAGAAATCCAAAGAAACAAGTTGATTCCTCTACAGAGAAATCCTCAAATTCAGGTGATGAAGCTTTGGTTTCTTTTCTTTAGACTATGACTAATGAAAATTGGCTAATTGATTCAGGATGCTTGTTTCATATGACTCCTCACAAGGAGTGGTTTACCACATATGAAAAATATGATGGAGGTGAAATCTACCTCAATGATAATTATTCATATCTTATTGTTGGAAGGAGTAAGATATAGTTGTGTTTTAGTGATGAGAGGATTAAAACCCTCCTTGTTGTTTTACATGTTCTTGGAGTAGCTAGAAATTTTATTTCAATTTTGAAGTTGAATGATTTGGGAATACCTATAAGATTTGATAAGCATGGTTGGAGATTGGTAAGAGTAAGTCTAGTGATAGCAAGAGGGACAAGGAAGGGGACTTTGTTTAGGCTTGAAGCAACTACTATTGTTAACTCTACCAAGTTAACTAAAAAATATGAAAATACTTGTATATTATGGCACTGTAGATTGGGTCACATAAGTGACACTTCTTTAAATTCTATTTTGAATAAAAAAAATTTAGATGGTTTATCCTATTCTGATGAGAGTTTTGAGTTATGTGAACATTGTGTGTTTGGTAAAAAAAATAGAAAAACATTTCCTTCTGGTAGTACAAAATCTAAAGTTAAATTGGAATTAATTGAATATAGATTTGTTTGGCCCTGTGGATGTTGAATCAATTGGGAAATCTAGATATTTTGTCTCCTTTATCGATGACGTTACAAGGTTTACCTAGTTATATTTTATGCAACATAAATTTGAATTTTTGACTAAGTTTGATGAATTTAAACCCTTAGTCGAAAGTCAATCAGATTATAAAATTAAGGTATGATAATGGAGGAGAATAATGTTCGAATGAATTTGATGAATTTTGTAAGCATGCAAGAATTCTTAGATAAAAAACTACTACGTACACTTCACAGTAGAATGGTGTGGCAAAAAAGGGCTGAATTGAACAATCGTGGAAAGAGATAGAAGCATTTTAAGTGGTTCATAGCTTGATAGATGATTTTGGATAGAAGTTGTAAGTACTGCTTGTTACTTGAGTAATAGATCTTGTAAAGATCTTGAAACAACACCTTATGAGATGTGGATAGGTAAGAAACCTTTTGTTTCACATTTATGGGCTTTTGGCTGTGAGGCTTATGTTAATGTGCCTAAATAAAAATGAACTAAGTTGGATCCTCTTAGGCTGAAAAGTACATTTTCAGTGTATATGCAAATAATGTTAAAGGTTATAAGCTATGGAATCCTCTAAGAAAGAAAAGTATATATTCTAGAGATGTGATTTTTAGGGAGCTTAGCATTATTTTTGTACCAAAACAACCAAAGGAAAATGATAAGGGAAAATGATAAGGGAAAGAGTGTTCATTTTGAAATTAAGCAAGAAGATGCACCTTGAGAAGAACAACGATATGGATTTGATGAGGAGGAAGAAGATGAGGAATCAGAAGAAGTTACTGATCAAACCAAAGAACATGAGGAATAAAATCAAGAAGAGGTTAATCAAGGTCAAGAACAACAAGATCCTCATACTCCTATTCTTAGAAGATGCACAAGACAATGAAATCTAGTTGACAAGTATAGCCCACCTTATTTTTGTTGTATATTTGATTTATTAAGTGTTGAGGATGAGCCAAGATCTTATAGGGAGGCTCTCTCTTTAGGAGAAAATGAGTCTTGGTTGTAGGCTATACAAGAGGAGACTATGGCATTAGAGAACTATAACACCTGGGATCTTGTTGATTTACCCAAAGGAAGAAATCCCATTGGATGTAAATGGGTATTTAAAAATAAATTTGGAGCAGATGGTCACTTCGAAAGGTATAAGGCTAGATTAGTGGCTAAGGGCTACTTCCAGAGAGAGGGAGTTTATTGTGGTGAAATTTTCTCTCATGTCACTAAATTAACCTATATTAGATTCTTGTTATCTATTGCTATTGCTTGTGATTTTGAGATAGAGGAAATGGATGTTAAAACTACTTTTTTGCATGGGGATCTTTAGGAGGAGATTTATATGTGACAACCTAATGGTTTTTTTGCAAAGGGAAAAGAAAATTTGGTTTAAACGTTAAAAAGATCTTTGTATGGTTTAAAACAATCACCCAAAATGTGGTATCATAATTTTGATGCTTTTGCATTGAAGTTGGGATTTCTTAGAAGTGAAGAGGATCATTATGTATATATTAAGGTTATTGATGATCATATTTGATTATTATGTTGTATGTTCATGACATGTTTATTGGTAAAAACAAGGTAATGATTGGTGAATTCAAGGAACAAATTTCTAATGCTTTTTGATATGAAGTACTTGGGCATTGCTAAATACATTCTTGGAATGGAAATTAGAAGAGATCGTGGTAACAAAATTCTTTGGTTGAGTCAAAGTAAGTATGTTGATACTATTTTGCAAATGTTTAATATGCATGACTATAAGCCAGTTAGTATTCCATTTTCAGTTGGTACTAAGTTGAGCTTGGATATGTGTCCTAATATCGATGATTATATTGATGATATGTCTAAGGTTCCTTATGCTAGTGTCATTGGTAGTTTGATATATGCAATGGTTTTCACTAGACTAGATACAACCCAAGTAGTGGGAGTTCTAAGAAGGTTTATGTCTAACCCTAGTAAAGAGCATTGGACCTTTGTTAAAAGGGTGTTTAGATATTTGTGAGGTACTTCTAATATTGTTTGGTTTATCATGGTATTGATAATGTGGTCAAGTCATTGGACATATAGGGTTTTTTTATGTAGATTGGGAAGGTGAATTGGATAGTCGAAGGTCCACCAGTGGGTATGTGTTTACTTTATTTGGAGGAGCAGTGAATTGGATGAGTAAAATGCATGCTACAGTTGCTTTATCCACCATTGAAACAAAGTATATGGATGCTACTCATGTTTCTAAGGAGGTGGTATGGTTAAAAAGGTTGTGTGCAAGTTTTGGTCTTGATTGTAATATTTTTTAGGTTAACAGTGATAGTCAAAGTGCAATTCATTTGGCTAAGAATAAGATGTATCATGCTTGAACTAAACATGTTGATATTCAGTATCATTTTTTTCATGAGTTGATTGCTAATGGTTAGATTGAGCTAAAGAAGATTGCAACACAAGAGAATGTTGCAAATGTTCTTACCAAACTTGTGAGCACAAAGAAATTTACTTGGTGCAAGAAGGCTGTGGACCTTGCTACTTTTACCTAGTTGATTCCATGATGGTGTGATTCCCCTTAGCTTTTGCAAGGTATTCGAAAAGTGGGAGAGTATTGGGAATTAAGCTTTCTCAACCTTGGTAATTCCTAAGTTGTTTATTTATTATTATTTTACATTTTCCCATGAATAAAATCATTTATGTTATTAAATAATTGTACTCCATCAAAAGGGGCATGAGATTTTGAGTTGGCATTTTTGCCACATGTCAGTGATTTGAAAAATAAGTTATTAATTGCCAAAAGATGCCCGCTTAGTGGTATAACATGGAAATCCTATGTTTAAGGATGTTATGAAGGATTCTATGACAACTCTAAGGGGTAATAGTGGGGGATATTATTTTGGATGTGAGAATCATCTATGACATGCATAAGAGAATCTTTGCATAGTTATTTATGATTTATGATGCATGTAACATAATCTCCTATTTTATATGGCTTCTTATGACATCTTGTAAGGTTTAATGTCATGTAAGAGAACATGTTTAGCATGTAAGGGGTCATATGGATTTTTACCATGGTTTTTTTGAACCTTGTTTTAACCCATGGTAATGTTTTATGGTGGTATTTTGATCACCTATGAGTCTATATATTGAGGGGTTTAGTTGGAGACACTGAGATTTTTTTAAGGTACATAGATGCTATCGAACTGAAGAGGAGTTAGAGTGGATGTATGGTAAACATACTTGTTGTTAATACAAGCTATTCATCTCTTTTTTGGTGGAGTTTTTTCCTGAAAGGGTTTCTCCATGTAAATATTGTGTTAAGTGTTGTGCTCTCTATTCTTGCATTTCACTATTATAGTTGTTTAAATCTCCATATGATTTACACTACACGATCTAGTTTACAATAATCTTTTCAAGCTTCCATTATAGCTATTTCTTTAATGAGTTTTCTAACAATGGTTACCTTTAAGAAAGAACAGGAATGATGTCATATTTGTGGTAGTTGATAAGTTGAATAAGGTGGAACATTTTATCCCAAGGAACCTTAAGAATGCATCATTCAATTTAGCCAGGAAATATGTCCAAGATATCTTCTATTTACATCCAAAGTGCTAGAGACCATTATATATAATAGAGATATATGGATGAAATCAAGGTTCTGGATCACATTGAATACAACATTGGGGTCTAAGTTAAATTTTAGTTTATCCTTCCATCCTCAAAATGATAGTCAAAGTGATAGGGTGAATTAGGAAGTAGAATATCTTTAGATGTACTATACGAATCAATAGTATAAATGGGAAGAGCATCTACCACTGGTAGAATTTTCTTTAATAACTCCCATCATGCATCCTTAGGTATGACACCTTTCATGGCTCTGTATGGACAAAAGTGTCATACTCCCATTAGTTGGGACAAATTGGAAGATAGGATCATAGTGTGTCCTAATATGCTAAAAAAATGGAAGAGCAGATGAGGCTTATTAAGAGAGGACTGAAGGAGGCAACAGATAGGAAAGAGATCTATACCAACAAAAATAGAACCTTTAGACAATTATCTGCTGGAGACAAAATATTTCTAAGTGTTAATCAACATAAGAGATCTATCACCTTCGGGAAGTCATCCAAGCTGGCCTTAAGATATGTGGGTCCATTTGATGTGTCGAATGTAATCAACTCAATTGCATATAGAATCGCTCTACCCCCTACTCTAGCTTGAATCCATAATGTGTTCCATGTTTCTTTACAAAAACCATACCACTGAGATGTGTCTCATATACTTGATTGGAGTTCTTTATAGGTGGAGGATCCAAGAGTGATGCTAGTGGAGCTTAATAGAATTCTAGATAGACACAATGACAAGTTACAAAATAGGGACATTGTTTAGTATAAGGTTCAATGGGACTAGTATCATGAGTACAATGCTACATGGGAGGATGTGGAGGAAATAGAACACTCCTTCCTTCATTTTCTTTCCTAGATAGACTATTGATGATTATATTTGTATTCTTTCCTAATATTTTTGATTGGTATACTATGGTATTCTGGCTTAAAAATATTATGAATTGATAAACATAGTAAAACATTTTTTTTTTAGTAGACATTGAGATGATGAATCTTTCTAGTGGGGAAGGATTTCATTTCTTGAATTTATTTCTGCATTAAAAAATTAAGGAAAAATAAAATATTTGGAAAATAAAATTATCATTTTATTTATGGAATTTCAAAGTATGCAATTGATGAAACTGAAAATGAATATTATGCAATTTTTTTTATTCTAGAAAATTATTTCATGGATTATTGGTTAAAGGTTACCAATAAGTGGAAAAGTGCAATAATGTGTGTGCAAGAACAAGTGAAAGGACGGGAAACTGATTGGGGTAGGCATGCTTAGTCGGATGAACACGATAAGAAAGAATGGAATGTGGAAGAATCACACACCACAATAGAATATGACATTTGCATATGTTTGAAAATTTCAAATATTGCATTCATACTTGGTGTGAAAACTATAACTCATGGAAATAACAAAATTTGTGCATTTTCACCTTACTTTGTTTGTTTCAAAACTTATATTCAGCAAAATTAGATAAGGAACTCAACCCATCATGTATGAAAAAGTGATTTCATTTGCTATTTCTTTTGGATGAATCTAAAAAATCATTTGAATAAACAAATACTTAAGTGATTTCATATGTATGTAGTAGGATTCCAAAGGTTAGAGGGGAGTATGGTTGTACTTGCATGAGTTTGTATGGGGGTCACAGATTAGATGAGGTTGCTAGTACAACCCAGGATAGGATCTGGGGCCTAGGAAGATCTTCCAAGACAACCTATATCAAGTCATGAGTGTTTGCATGTGTCTCATGTTGTTTCACATGGTAGTGGTTGGTGTTTTGAGATTGTGTACAAGAGGGTCTCTAGCCTTGCACTATTGACTTATTATTATGGTGGTGATTTGTGAGCAAGACGGTCCATGTCTTACTCTAGATATATGTTTCTTGTGGTTCCATTAGAATGCAAGATGAATTTACTTTGTTCGATGTATTGGGTCATTTAGTTGCAAGTAGGGGGAGTGGCTTTCAATGGAGGTCGAATCCCAAAGTGGCAACCTAGAGAACCCATTAGAGAGTTACTTAATTCAGTGATAACCTAAATAATGAACTAGGGGGATGGGTAACTTTCACATAAATAAGATAATTGATGTCCTCACCCATTCCTGTAGTGCTTGGTTAGGCTAAGGATGGGGTGAGAAGGCGTGGTTGGCAAGGCCAACATCCTTTTCCTCACAAAAGGATTGTTGGCTCCCTATGTGTCACCCTATGGGGTCGGGTCCTAGTGAGAGGAATTTCGAACAACCATAGATGGGGGTTAGGTCATAGTGAGAGGAACTCCAGATAACCCATGCCAGTGCCATGTGATGACACTCTTCCTTACTACAGTCTAGCATTCCCTAGTCTTGTGTTCTCCTCGTTGTTTGTGTGCCTCTAGAAGCGGTGTCACTATTATGTTTTGTCTTGTTGCACATTGTATGTTGGATTCATGTTAGCCCTTGTCTACTTGACTGCTTATGTAGTGGGTCCTTATTGTCATCTCCTAG
>VDFB02019487.1:0-46076 GCA_007258455.2 Sequoia sempervirens
TTTCCTTTTTCCTACAGGGCCTTTTCCTTCATATCCCATCTTTTCCAGGATAGTGAAATCTTTTCCATATTGTGTTGTTTGTACATTTGCAGTTGTTGCTTGAGATTCTTCTTCATCCTTATAGAGCCAGTTTAGAATATCTTTGTCTTCTACTTCATCAAACCTAGTTCTTTCTTTTATAAACCGACCATCAAATTTGGTAACTGGTTGTGATGTCTATTGTGTTGATGTTGAGGGTTGTCCATATGACTTTGGAGAAGAGAATTGTGAAAGACATAGTGATCGTTCAATGAAATATTCACCAACACCTATGTCTTTGATTTGGAATTTTTCATCAAATTGTTTTGACAAGGCATTCAATTGAGCTTCATGATTTGAGGAAGTGGACGAAGCAACTTCTTCTTTCTTCTCAGACTGTTTAGACATGGAACTAAATTGACCTTCATGATTTGAGGAGATGACCAATAGTTTGGATGAAGAACTTGACTGGCTCTAATCATTGGAAGGGATGGAAATGGAAGCTTCTTTGTTATGAGGCACAAAAACATCTTGGACAGATTTCAGGGTATTGCAATACTGAGGACTATTTGAATCAGCCGAAATGGTGATTTCTTGGCCACCACAAGGAAACTTCAAACATTGATAGTAGGTTGATGAAACCGCTTGCATTTCATGGATCCATGGGTGACCCAATAGTATGTTATAGGTCAAATCCTTGTCTAAGACTTGGTAGATTACATCTTTCTGAATCGGTCCTACTTGAATAGGTAAGATAATCAATCCCTATGAAGATATTTCCTCATCATCATATGTTTTTATTGTAATCTTTTTCTTTGAATCAATTACATTCTCAGAAAATACTAAGGCACAAACAAGATTTAAAGTACATATATTCATGTCGGCTCCTCCATCTATTAGGACATGTTTGACACGATGTTTATGAATTAGGACTTCAATATGAAGAGCAGCATTGTGGGGATGAGAAATAGATGCGTCATCATTTTTTGAGAAGGATAAGCAATGTGGCACAGTCAAATGTCCCACCATGGATTCGAATTTACAAACTTCCAGATTTGTTGGTACCGTTGTGTCCACTAGGGCTTTTTCCAAAATCTCTTTGTGGGCGGGTGAAATCTTGAGCAATTCCAATATTGATATTTGTACAGGGATCTTTTGTAACTGGTCTAGTATGTTGTATTGATTGGATGAGGCAGTGGATGTTTTAGATGAACTTCCTTTTAAGACATATTTGGCTTGTGCTCTTGTGGTTGCATTTCCTGGTATGATGTCTTGTTTCCCATTGATTTTAATGACATTGATTTGAGTATCATTTGCAGCCATATCTGGTTTGATGTCATTGATTTGATTTTCAAGGATAATGATTTCTTGTTCTTGTTGGATTGGAGTGTCATAGATTGGACTATTAGCTGCAATAAGGTCTTGATGGTCATTGGTTTCAATGGTATTCATTTGATCTTCTGCTACTGAGATATGATTTATGACAATATCATAGGAATAGTTTATGTTCTTTCCCTTGTTGTTTGTTGTAGAGGACTCCCCTTTTTCATAATTCGGTAAAGGATTTTTAAATGCTCCGTGATTGGCATTTTTTTGGAGTCCCTCTATTCGTCTGATCTTGTTATCTATCAAATCTTGTATTTTATGTTTCAATTGCATGCAGCTATTTGTTTGATGGCCTTTGCACCAAATAAATTCATAGTAATAGGCATCATTCCACCATGATGATTTTACTTTTGGTTCAAAGCCTCAAGTTTTGGGTAGTGTTATGAGGTTATTTTCAAGAAGTTCCCTCAATGAAGATTCGTATGATTGACCCAAAGGCATAATTTTTTAGCGGTTTGATTGTGTTTGATACGGTGGAGATTTGGACGTGGTGTTACTTTGATTGTGGCCATTTTGATTATTGGGTGGGTTGACATTTTGAATAGTGCCTTGATTGATGTTTTGATCGGTCCTAGTTGTGGTTCCCGATAGAGTAAAGATTGGTTTAGCATTATGTGTTTCGGCAGCACCATCGTTGGCATTCTTGTTCCTTGTGAAAATTTTGGGTTTCTCATTGTTGTGATGGTTAGAAGAGCTAGCATTGTTTGATCCTTCATTGTGAATTTTCAATACCCCTCTTTTGACTAAAGCTTCTTTAATTTTAACATTATTTTCTACCATCTTCTCAAAGCTAGGGGGACATTGTAATCGCAGTCTATAGCTCATTTCACTGTTAAGGTTATCAATGAAAATGTCCATCTTTTCTTGTTTGGGTATGGGATGAGCGTATTGAGCAAATAACCTTCTCCACCTTTGTAAGAATACAAGAAAAGATTCTCATTTTTTTTTGGTATTACAAAGATCCTTCATGGTTATCTCATGTGCAATGTTATATGAATATTGTGTGATGAATTTTTTGACAAGTTCTTTGAATGATTTTATGCCTGGTTGTAGTTTCAAAAACCATTCCATACAATGGCCTCCCAAGCTACGAGGAAAAAGTCTCATTAAGTATGTGTCCTCACAAGCAAACTCAAGACTCATGGTTTGAAACTCTCTCACGTGATCTATGGGGTCCGATTTTCCATTGTATTTGTCATATTTTGGTAAGTCACAATTTGGGGGAAATGGTATCATGTTTAACCTTCTATCAAATGGATAGGGAAAAATATCTTGCAACAAGTATCTTTTTGGAGTCCCTCCTTGCATGTCTTACAATTTTTGTTGAAGGTTCTGCATTTGATGTGTTAGGGTAGCCATTTGATCCGTAGTGGGTGTTTCGATTTTAGTTTTCTTTGGGGTTCCTTTCAATTTATTGACATCAAAATCACTTGGTAATTTGACCCCTTGGTTTGCTATCATTAGCAGGTATTTTTCCCCATCCTTTTCAAAGATTCTTTCTAGGAATTTAAGAAATTTGGGATCTTGGTTTGCTTGTTCTATTTCCTCCTTTGTTATCTCTTCCATTTCGTTTTAAGAAATCTTGTGAAAGGGATTTTCTTTTGGTTCACCCATGGTATTTTGAGGTTCAAGTTCCTTGTCCTTAAGTTTTTTCTTTTGAGATCTTGTTAAAATGGGCATGCAAATGATGAAGGTTTGCTAAAAATTTGATCGTTATTTGAGAGTGCTAAAGGAATACCTAGGTCGAATAGAATTATGAATTCTATTGATGTAACCAAGGTGAAAAAATTTGATGTAAAGTGTATTATTTCGAGATGAAGGATGATTAATCCTAATAGGGAAACTCAACTTGATGATCAAATTTTGGGTTTTGATGATGATTGGGCACTTTTACATGTGGGATCAAAGTTTAGGTAAAGGATTTCACTTGGAGAAGTCAACTTTTACAAGTTTAGACTCTAAGGAGTTACTTAAGGAATAATTTTGAACTTGAGAAGATTCTACAATTTTGGTTCCAATTATGAAATGGGGAACAAATTTCCTTCTTAGATGAGATGTTCAAATCTTTAGAAAAGTCTTGGATTTTGGCAATAGTAAAACAAATACAAGTTGGGGTTATTCTTTGAAGCTTTCCTATAGAAATTGAAGAACAATCTATCTCTAAATTCGTAGAGTGTTGAGAGACGTTTTTGATGAGCTTTCGGACTAAGAGCTATTGACTTTGGTTTTCGGATTTTAATCTTTCGTGAAATCATTGGATAAAGACCATGTTTAGCCTCAATTGTTCCAGAGAAATGATCCTGGATTGGAAAATTTATCTAAATCTGGTTTCAAAATGTTGGATAGGAGTCAAATTCAGCTCTTTGGTTATGAATTTTGGTGAATGCACTGTAATAGTCAGTGTATGCACTAAAAGGAAGATGCGCTATAACATGGATTGTATGCGCCACAGAAAGGTTTGAATGCACCATAGAATTAGGTATATGCACTGTAGAATAGCTCAAATGCACCAAAGTTTTAGGTTTATGTGCTACATAATTTGGTTAATGTGCCACAAAAAGTAGGGGATGCGCTGATAAAAGTTGTGAATGCACTATATGATTGGGTGAAGTGCACTATAACGATGATTATCGCTATAGAAAACAATGAATCGCGTTGAATCGGGTAAATATAGCGGTTGTTGCAAGAGTTTACCGATTTTCTAGTTTTTAGTGGGAAAGTGGTTTTGTTTCAAAGTGATGTGTTACGAATCACGGTTTTGCACTTTTCGATTATTGTAGTGATGGGAGATTAAAATAATTTCATTTAAGGATTTTTATGTTTAAAAATACTTGTTTTTATTGTTAATTGACATAACTGGTAGTAGACAATAGATTAACATATTTGCTTATTTTACTTTATGTTTAACTAAATTAGCGGATATTTTGGAAGTAATAGCTTATGTTAAATGCATTTCTTTATGATGACTTTGGATGAGATGATTATGCTGCATTAATCTTTATTGCCATGATTGTTGTCCTTTTCATAAGGGTTTTTAAAAGGGTATCTTAAAGATTGATGAGACGGTTAAACTCTCTATCTAATCCTAAGGAATGACTACACCATAGATAGGCCCTACTGGATAATGAGTCACTCAAAATTTGAATCGACTTCTTCATAGTTGGTTGAGGAACTTTTGCTTCTAGCGCCAATCTGGCATAGTCCTCCATAGTCAACTTTAGTTCTATTTTTAGTTTCATTTTGTAATTTGTAGATGGTCGCCTTAAGTTTTGGCAGTTAACGCCATGTTAGAAGCTAATAAGGATATTTTATAAATATCCACATTTCAGTCTTAGGAGTTAGATAATTTGCAATTAGAAATTATGTAATCACAAGCAATACTTTGTTTTGTGTTCTACTTTTGATCAATGAGAAAGGAAGCAAGAAGTTAATTAATTCACTGTGTTGAAGGATATTACCTGAGGAAGAGTAGGGCCCACTCAACCTTTGGAATGATCTTATGGTATTTTGTTAAGTGCTGTTATTTTCTGAAACTGATTTTGAATTGTTCAATCATTAAAATCATCTTCTATCTTGGTAAATGTTAAGATCAGATAATCTGTTTACAATTGCGTTTCAAAGTTTCAGTTATTATGGTTAAGATTGAATCGTTTGAATGTTTAGCTTTGTTTATCATAAATGTTAAATTGAACCATTAGAATTGTTGAACAAGTTTCTTTTATAAATTAGGTTTATATACCATCTGAATCAATTAGAATTAACGTTTGTTTGTTAGGCTTCATTAAAGCAATGTTAGGAATTTATGGAAAGATGGAGTTGAAGTCTGTTCAGAATCTGTTCATGGAGATTAGTCTTTATGCTTTTTAGAATAATCGTCATTTTCCTACAATTCATTTCTGCTTTTAAATTAGCATTTACTTTCTAGCAATTAAATTATGGATTTCTTTTAAATAAAAATAGAATTAATTTGGAATTATGCATTTTAGATTAAGGATTAAAGTAATCATTAATTTTCTCCATGAATTGGTCTAAATCGAAGCCAGTAAAGTCAGAATTAAGTTAGTAGAATTTTAAATTAGAAGTTAAAGTAGATTTAATCTTAGAAATTAGTCACTATAGTTTAGCTCCTGAAAGCTCCTGAAGAGCCCTCAAGAGCTCCTGAAATAGGAAAAATGATACCTGAAGTCATTTTTTAGAGTGCAAACCCCCCAAAAAGAATCTGTGACAACTATCCTTATCACATATTGCTCTGAGACACACCCAGTTCGATAAAAGAATTAATTAAATGAGGCAAGTTGTGACATCAACGACCTTTCCCATCATTTTGGGCGCTGTTGTCGGGGATACTTAAACGATTTGGCTATTTAGTGTGAAGCCTTAGTGTTGATAGGGAAGAGAGATCTAAAATAGTGGATGAGACGAAGCAGAGACCAACTAGGAAGGTTTCTTCCATGAAACATTGAAATTAGAAGAAATCTTGATTTTAATCAAGAGGATATCCAGCAATACCAGATTGAAAATCAAGAAAATATTCAGGAAAACCCCATTGAAAATCAAGAAGAGAACATAAATCCAATTCCAAGAGAAGAAATGGGTGATCAACCAGTACGTCCACCAACAAATAGAACCTTTTCAAATCCTATCAATCTTGAAAGATAGCTTGATGAACCCCCTATGAAAAACATTTCGCCCTCAGTTCTTCCAACATTTAGGGGAAAAACTGCAGAAGACCCTGATAAATTCCTATTTGAATTCAAAATCTTATGCCAAACCTATGATTATTCAACTGATAATTAGAAGTAGAAGCTATTTCCTTCAACTTTGAAAGAATTGGCTTTAAGATGGTTTATGGGTTTAGGGTTAGGAACGATTAGGAATTGGCAACAGATGGAGACCGAATTCTTGGACAAATACTAGGATTACTGTTGAGTGAGAGATATAAAGGAAGAACTATTTTGCATAAAGAAATTAGAGGATGAAAGTCTAGAAGACTATGCTGATAGATTTCAATTTGTACATCAAAGGTGCACTAATGGGCTAGATGACGAAATCAGCAAAACAATTTTCCTAAGAGGGATTGAAGATGAGTCTAGAGAATCCTTGAACCTGATGGGATAGGGAGACATTAACAATCTTTCCTTGGACGACATTGTGGAGATTTGTAGAAACTACTCTAGAACTAGAGTGGGGACTCAAAATTCCAGGAGGAACAAGACTCGCACCACTGATGTATCTGAAGTAATGGAAGAATTGGCCAACATGAAGACTGATCTGCTACTACATCTTAACATGCAAGGAGAAAAGAGGACCACTGAACCATTATGAATTTATTGTTCCAAATGTAGGGGAAAACACCTTTTGAGGGAATGCCCATTAAATTAGGTTGAAATTTGTGAGATTTGTGAAAAACCACACCCAACCATTTCTTGCAATCTTTTGGCAGGAATAAAGAACAATATCAAGAAACCACCAGTAATCAAGGAAGAGCTCAATTATGTTGGCCAAAGACCTCAGAACCAAGGGTATAACACAAATCCAAGACAATATGGTTCACAATCAAACTGGAATCAAAACCCATGGCAGAACCAAAATCAGTGGACCCCACAATATCAACCACAACCCCAACCTACATATTGGGGGAAACCAGAGTGGATGAATCCCCAATGGAACCAATCCTAGTGGCAGTCTAACCAGCAACCACAATGGCAAGCAAATCAATCTCATGGCAGTAGAATCAAAACCAATTCCAACCATGGCAGAATCAGGGACAAAAACGACCATGGGTACAAACACCTTCGGCCCTTACTGCCCCTAATGCTTCCAATGATCAAGTGAATCAACCCCAAATGCCAACTCAAACAATTTCCAATCCAAAAAATGCACGAACCGATACAAACAACCCGAATGTAAATGTAGTAGATGTTAGTGGCATTCAGCTACAAAGTCGAAATGTACAAAATGCACCAACCAAGACAATTCCAGAAAGAGAGAAAGAAAACATAGAACAAATGTTGGAAGAAGAACAAACTGTTGAACAAGCTCCCTATCCCGAGAGATTGCACAAAGAGAAAACTACTCCTCAAACCTCTTCCCCTCCCTACATGAATGTAATCAATTCAAAACTTCTTAGAGAGTTGAAAAAGATTAACATTGAGATACCTCTGTTATAGGAAATCAAGGATATACCAGAAATCAATCAGTTAGTAAAATCTCTTTGCATGAAGACACTAGGAAGGAAAAAGAAAATGCCTTCAACAATTCAAGTAGGGACTAAACTTACTGATGTGTTATCAGGAAGAATGCTTCCATAGAAATATAATGATATTGGTAGCCCTGTCATAACACTGAGTATAAATGGAATTGAAATACCAAATGTCCTAATTGACTTAGGAGCTGCCATAAATGTCATTACATCTGATACAATCAAAATATTGGGAATGACAACAATTCAGCCAACAACTATTTTGTAGTTGGCTGATCAATCAACTACAAAACCAGAAGGTATTATTGAAGAAATCATGATCACAATTGATACATGGGATTACCCAATCAAATTTTTGGTTCTCAAAGCCAGAAGGAAAGATTCTAGATACCCAATAATATTAGGTAGACCATGGTTGGCTACCACTACAGCCTTAATTAACTGTAGATTAGGAAGCATGATAATCACTAATGGAAAAAAACAAAAAGAATTGTCACTTTATCCACTTGCACAACCATCAATTCAAACAAACACTCAACTTTGGGTGGATGAGGATTTAGAATCAGAAGGTGATGGTATTGTGGAATTAGCAATGGTAACCATAAGCGAACATATCCAAGAATGTGAAGAACAAGAGATAACTTCAGAAAATGAGCAAGATAATTGTCAAACAACATTACATGAACAACATTGTTGTCCTCTGAATACTCTTGTTGAGAAATCAATAAATTCTAAAAAAGACACAAAGGAGATTACAGTAGTAGGAGATAAACCCCTTAATATCAATTCAACCTTATCCCCAACGCAAGAGGAAAAATTGAAAGAAATTTTAGAAAAACACACCGGAGCGTTTGCTTGGGAATATACTGATATGAGAGGTATCCATCCTTCAATCTATAGTCATCACATCTACACAGAAGATGTCAGACCAATAAGACAAGGACAAAGTTGAATTAATCTTGTTCTTCGTGACATTGTAAAAAAAGAAATTGAGAAGCTGCTTAACGTGGGATTCATATACCCAATATCTGATAGTCAGTGGG
Source organism: Sequoia sempervirens (assembly GCA_007258455.2). NCBI lineage: Eukaryota > Viridiplantae > Streptophyta > Pinopsida > Cupressales > Cupressaceae > Sequoia > Sequoia sempervirens. The sequence continues at coordinate 8,650 of VDFB02019487.1, forward strand.
TCTCTCCACTAGTTATAGTTCCAAAGAAAAATGGTAAATGGCGATTCTGCATAGACTATAGAGAATTGAATAAGGCCACTAAAAATGACCATTTCCTATTGCCATTTATCGACCAGGTACTAGACAATCTAGCGGGCAACAACTACTTCTCATTTCTTGATGGCTTTAGTGGATATAACCAAATCCAAGTAGCCCCTGAAGATCAAGACAAAACTACCTTTACCTGTCCTTGGGGTACGTATGCATATACAGTCTTACCATTTGGACTATGTAATGCACCTGCGACATTTCAAAGAGCGGTACTTGCAATATTTGCAGATTTCACCACTTCATGTGTAGAAATCTATATGGATGACTTTACAGTCCATGCTAAAACATATGATGAAGCATTACAAAACCTAGAAAAGGTTTTACAATGCTTGCAAAGATCATAGGTTATCACTCAATCATGAGAAAAGTTCCATTATGATGACAGAGGGAATTGTTTTGGGACATCACATCTCAAAAGAGGGGATAAAGGTTGATCCCAAGAAAGTTGAGATCATACAGAACATTGAAATCCCAAAGAACCAAACTGGAGTAAGAAGTTTTCTTGGGCATGTAGGGTATTATAGAAGATTTATAGAAGGATTTAGTAAAATAGCATCACCACTATTCACCCTGCTCAAAAAAGAAGAAGAATTTGTATGGACAGAGGATTGTCAGAAATCCTTTGAAACAATTAAGATAGCTCTAACAACTTCACCCATTATCAAAGGACCAGTTTGGGGAGAACCTTTTCACATACATGCAGATGCATCTAATTTGGCCATTGGTGCAGTTTTAGGACAAAAAGATGAAAACGATGCCATGCATGCGATTTACTATGTTAGCAAAAACTTAAATCCTACTGAAAGAAACTACACAACAACATAAAAGGAATTTTTTGCTGTGGTATATGCAATAAATAAATTCAAACATTATATTACAGGCTATAAAATCTACGTACATACAGACCATGCTGCAATCAGATATCTAATGAATAAAGCAGTAGTAGGTGGACGCATTATCAAATGGTTACTTTTACTACAAGAATTTGATGTGGCTATCATTGATAAGCCTGGAAAGGACAATGTTGTTGCTGACTTTCTCTCTAGAATTTTTTTACAGGATAATCAAGAACCAGTGGATGATGCGTTTCTAGATGAACACTTATTTGCTATATCAGTTCATCCACCATGGTTTGCAGATTTGGAAAATTACCTTGTTACAAGAAAATGTCCAAGTCAATTTAGTAATAAGCAAAAAAAGAGGTTAATCCATGAAAGTTCCAGATTTCAATGGATTAATGGTCTTCTATTTAAATTATGTCTTGACCATGTTTTACGCAGATGTGTAATAGAATTGGAAGTTTATGATGTAGTGCATGCTTTTCATCACAAACCTGAAGGACACTTTTCATTTGTAAGAATAGTTCACAAAATATTGGGGGTTGGCTACTTTTGGCCAACAATGACAAAAGATGCAACATTCTTTGTCAGATGCTATGATGAGTGCCAAAGAATGGGGAAGCCTACAACAGCCATGGAGATGCCGATGCAGCCACAAATAGCCCTTGAACCATTTGAAAAGTGGGGCATCAACTTTGTGGGACCAATAGATCCACCTTCTAGGGGCCAGAGATATATCCTTATTTGTACTGATTATGCAACAAAATGGGCTGAGGTGAAGGAACTACTAGCAACAAAAGAAGATAAAGTTGCAGACTTTCTGTACAAGAAAATTCTCCAATGGTTTGGTGCACCCAGAGAAATTGTTTTAGATCAAGGACCACAATTTGTGTCAGCAATGATTGAAGCATTTTTACAGAGGTACCAAATAACTCACATAAAATCTTTTCCTTATCACCCATAGGCAAATGGACAAGTAGAGGTCACAAATAGAGAATTGGAGAATATTCTAACAAAAACAGTTTCTTTGAAGAAAACATATTGGGTAGATAGGCTAGATGAAACAGTCTGGGCCTATAACACCACGTGGAAAACAATGATTGGGTTCTCTCCATATGAACTTGTGTATGGAAAGAAACCAGTCATGCCAATTGAATTTGAGTTGAAAACATTGAAGACAACAGTAGAAGTTGGAATTGACTTGCCAGAAGCAGAGAAAAACAGAATTTTGTAGCTTAATAAACTAGATGAAATGAGAATGGAGGCACTTCAACATACAAAAGTGATTCAAAAGCAAAGGAAGGAATGGCATGATGAACATATTGTGTCCAGATAGTTCAGAGAGGGAGATTGGGTGCTATTATTTGACTCCAAATTTGAAGAGTTTAAAGGAAAGTTCCATACCAGATGGCTGAGACCTTATGAGATACAACAAGTGTTTGAGAATGGAGTTGTCCAGTTAGTTTTGATTGATGGGGAGAAAAGAGTCATGTTAGTTAATGGTCATCGACTGAAAACTCACCATAAGCTAGCAACAAAGGAGGAATTTCTAGATGAAGTGCAACACAGAATTGAACATTTTCTCATGGAAGATATCTCTTCCATGAGAGAAGATCTTTGAACCTTTGAAGAAGGCACAAATAAACAAGGTAAATTGAAAACCATCAATTGGTGGATTACCTTGAGAAAAATGGAAGTAAATTGAAAACCAACAAATAGTGGTTTACTTTCAAGAAAAAAAAAGAAAGAAAAAAAATAAAAATAAAAATAAAATATATATATATATATATATTTTTGATGACTGAAAACTAGAAATGGCAATCTATCTAAGTTAACTTCTGCAAGTTCCTGAAGGCTCCTGAAGAACCCCTCAAAAGCTCCTAAAGGCTCTTGAAGATCTTGAAGAATGAAGACTCTGTAGACTCCGTCTTTGCTCGAAAGCTCCTGAAGACTCCTGAAATTCCAAGCTCCCGAGAGCTCCTGAAGAACTCAAAGGCTCAAAAAAAATTAAGGTGCACATTTAATGTGAATATTGTTTTCAAAATCATTTTCTAAAGTAGTTAGACTAATTTAAAATAGGTAAATATTTATGAATCTAGACATCTTCGCCACAATGTTAATTAAATGATAATAATAATTCCACTTTTAATCATTTCAAAAAGTGGCGGATTGTCAGAATAAGGAATGATGTGACATGGATGATGTTAGTCGAGGACAACATATCTCTTCATGATTCGGTTATCTTTTAAAAAATCCTCCCAAGTACATGATGACATGTGTAATGAATGCCGCCAACCTTGTGAATTGAATTGCAAGTTTCAAGTTGTGGCGTGTGAATCGTCCGAAGCAGTAAGGAATTAAATGCAGGCTATTAATGGCATGTTATGTCATTTTCAAATTTGGCTACTCCCAAATCAAGAAATAAATTATTCCACACCTTTTTGGTAAGTAATTCAGACTGCCAGTTGAAGTCCACCAGTGAAGTCTGCTATTTTTGACAGAGAAAGATGGGGAATAAGAGAAATTCTGAACCAGAGAACTTCAATCTTGATTAAGAGACCAAAAGATTGTTTGAAGAAGCTGGGTGGCTAAATTTTGTGATGTAGTATGAAGGCTTCCAACTAGAAATGGTTAGAGAATTTGTGACAAATTTCAACGTAAATGTCACCAGGGTAAGGGGAGAAGTAATAGAAGTCACACCATAAATTATAAGTGAAATTTCTGGAATTCCGAATGAAGGAAAACTGGTTAACAAAGGCCAAGTTAAGTTTGAGAAATTGGTGGCTGCATTTCACCAAGAGCCGGAAAGAAAGCCAGAGATACAAATGGACAAAGGAGACCAGCGTGGCATAGCTCGTAACAGTTTGGACGAGCCATGGAGGACTGCTGCGACTTGGATTATGAAGTTCTTCACCTGCGATGGGCAGTATGGTACAATACTGGGTCCAGGAATGCAACTTTTAACACATTTAAGGTATGGTCAGACAAAACCTTCAACTAGGATAAATTTTCCTACGTTCTTATTTCAACAAGTTTCTTCCATGATTTTGAGAGTAAAAGCTAGGGGGGAATCTTCTATGAAATACTAGTGTTTGATACATTTGATGATTAAATACCATTTCTTAAAGAAAGAAACTGGGAAGCAGGGATGGTTAGAATTTTTGTCTGCACTTGTAGGAAAGCAAAAAGGGAGACCCACAAGGGGACCCTCAGCTAAAAAGACAAAAATGGAGGAAGGAGAATCTTCCAAGAAAAGGGGAAAAAGAAAATTGCCAGAGATATCTAGGGTAACCCGTACTAGGTCAAAAAGAAGGAGACAAGAAGTCCAAGAGGAAAACCCTAGACCTACTGAAACTGTAGTGTCCACTCTTGAAGAGGCACCTATAAGTCAAACCCCTGTTTTTGAAAGCCTTGTTAAATCCCCTGAACATGAAGATACCCATACCCTTGTACAATCTCCTGAGAGACCTCAAAGTCCCCCTGAAAACCCAATGCCGACTCCTAAAGATAACCCTATTTTTGAAGTCTACGACTCTGCTGAAGAGTTTGGTGCACAATCTGAAGAGCAATAGGCCTCTAAAGAATTTGAACAAGAAGAGACTATGAAATCCCCTATACCTTCCCCACAACATGAGAAGAGGAAAGAGAAAGAACCTTTAATTGAAGAAGAGGGACCCCAAGAAGAATTGAATAAAGAAGAATTAGAAACTGAGGAATTGCTTAGAACAATGAAAATGTCTCGCTTAGAGGCCGAATTAGAATAGGAAAGAAGAAATGTGCAATGATTTGAAGAAGAATTAAGAAGAAAAGAAGAAGAATTGCAACAATTAGTTTGCAAGAATCAAGCAATGGAAAGGAAAGTTGAGCGGAATGAGGCAAGGATTAAAGAAAAGTTAAATAAAACAGAGGATGCCCTGCAACAAGCCAGTATGCAAGCATTAGTAAGTGCAGAGGAAATTTCAAAATTGAAGGAAGAGTTGCAATGGAAAGAAGAAGAATTAAAACAATAATCCATGCGGTTCTATGCAGAAGAAGCCTCTACTTCCTCCGCTCCTCCACGCAGGCTTGCGTTACCTTCCACAATTCCTCATATTCCTTCCACTCCTCCTATGCAACCAACTCCAGTTCAACCTTGATACTGTTCTTTGGAATTTTTCAAATATAAGGAGGAAAACAAAGTGTTAAAAGAGTAGATACAAAATTTAGAAAAAGAAAAGAATGAGATTGAGAGAAGACTTGAACGGGTGGCAGAAATCAGTTCCGCCATGCATTCCATGAGAAGACCGGCTATAACATATTCTTTGTTTCTTAGAGAAAAGTTTTTAGAATGGAAAATAAATCAGTTAATTCTGGGAAGGAGTCTGGATTACAATGAAGATCATGATTTCCTTAAAGATTACTTTAATAGTCACCCTGAAATTCAGAATCTAATGTGTGAGTTCTACCAACAGGGGTTTTTAATGGGGGATAATGATGAAACAATGTTGAATATATATGTTGGTGAGCTTCAGATTAGGTCATTTGTTTCTTTAATGCAAAACCAGGTGGATTGGTCAAATAGAATGAATAAGTACAAAGAAGCTGAAAGAAAATATGGATTGCCAATGAGACCTGAAAAGCCACATGTTGAATTATATATCAAAGATGTAAGATCAGTTGTCAGGTTAAATGATGTTAATCCCCTCTATGTCTCAAATCTATTTGATAGCATTGCATCATTCCATAATGTGGAAGCAACACTCCCGCCATTAGCACTACGGTCCTGTGAAGAAAGGTACCAGCTTATTCCAGAATCAGTCAGGAGAAGGGAGATAATTAGTTTGAATAATATCAGTTGGAGTTTAGTCAGAGTCAGACATGTCATCACTCTAATCCAACAACAAAAAGAATTCTGGATAGGCATGAGATTTAGAATGACAATTATTATAATGCCAATACCAAAGCTAAAGGAAATGACAAATGTACCAGCTCCAGTAATGAGGATGTGGTTTGAGAACTTAAGAGGAAACTATGGCTATGCAATTAATACCAGATTACCAGAACAATACAGAGAGGGTGTTTTTGACTGCTGCATCTGGATGGAGGCACTAAATAGAGAGAGAGAGAACACCATAATTCTGGATGATGAACCATGAGGACATGGTCCAAAGCAAGTTGGGGAGAAAATGATGGGAGATTAAAATACTTTCATTTACGGATTTTTATGTTTAAAAAGACTTGTTTTTATTGTTAATTGACATAACTAGCGGTAGACAATAAATTAACATATTTGCTTATTTTACTTTATGTTTAACTAAATTAGCGAATATTTTGGAAGTAATAGCTTATGTTAAATGTGTTGCTTTATGATGACTTTGGATGAGATGATTATGCTGCATTAATCTTTATTGCCATGATTGTTGTCCTTTTCATAAGGGTTTTTAACAGGCTATCTTAAAGATTGATGAGAAGGTTAAACTCTCTATCTAATCCTAAGGAATGACTATGCCATAGATAGGCCCTGTTGGATAATGAGTCACTCAAAATCTGAATTGACTTCTTCATAGTCGGTTGAGGAACTTTTACTTCCAGCGCCAATCTGGCGTAGTTCTGGCATAGTCCTCCATAGTCAACTTTAGTTCTTTTTAGTTTCATTTTGTAATATGTAGATTTTGCCTTAAGTTTCCAGAAATTAATGCCATGTTAGAAGCCAATAAGGATATTTTATAAATATCCCCATTTCATTCTTAGAAGTTAGGAATAAGATAATTTGGAATTAGAAATTTTTGTAATCACAAGCAATACTTTGTTTTGCATTATACTTTTGATCAATGAGAAAGGAAGCAAGAAGTTAATTAATTCATTGCTGAAGATCATACTTGAGGAAGAGTAGGGCCTCAAGCCAACCTTGGAGGATCTATTGTGATTTTGTTAAAGTGTTGTTATTTCCTCGATATTAAAATCTATATTAGAAATCGATTTTGAATTGTTCAATCATTAAAATCATCTTCTTCATCTTGGTAAATGTTAAGATCGATAATTTTTTGCAATTGCATTTCAAGTTTCAATTATTATGGTTAAGATTGAATCATTTGAATGTTTATATTTTTTTATGAGAAATGATAAATTGAATCCATTAGAATTGTTGAACAAGTTTCTTTTTATAAATTAGGTTTATAAATCTCATTTTCCAAGAATTAAATTATGGATTTCTTTTAAAGAAAAATAGATTAATTTGGAATTCTTCATTTTAGATTAAGGATTAAAGTAATCATTAATTATCTCCATGAATTGGTCTAAATTGAAGTCAATAAAGTTAGAATTAAGTTAGTAGAATTTTAAATGAGAAGTTAAAGTAGATTTAATCTTAGGAATCCTGAAAGCTCTTGAAGAGCCCCCAAGAGTTTTTGAAAGCTCCTAAAGTAGGAAAAATGATATCTGAATTTGTTGTTTATAGTGCAAACCCCCCAAAAAGAATTTGTGACAACTATCCTTATCGCATATTGCTCTGAGACACACTTGGTTCGATAAAAAGAATTAATTAAATGATGCAAGTTGTGACATCAATGACCTTGCCAATCACCCATTATATCACCACTTTTTGGACCATCATGATCATGTGCATACCCATAATTCAAATGCAATTAAAATTTCTAAGAATCTAGCGCTGCATTCAATGACCAAGCATATATCTATCAAGTTTTAGTTTTTGAGAGAGAAGGTGAGTGAAAAGGAAGTTAGATTGGAGTATGTTCCTACTAAGGAACAAATTACGAATATGTTTACAAAATTGTTTCCTAAGGATACTTTTGAGTATCTGAGAGGGAAGATAGGGGTGATTACCCCTCGTAATCAGAACTAAGATGCATTGACTTGCATCATTCTATGCATTACATAGTCATATCTTGATCCAGATTAATGTTGTGGTGGCTACTACTCAAGGGGAGTAGTCAGATGTTCAGATATGTGTTTTAGAGCTTGTGTGTATATTTTTCATTGATGTCAAAGGGGAAGAAGATTCATGTGAAAAAATTGTGGGGAGAAGAGTTATGTGAAAGAGTTGAGGAGAAAAGAGTCAAAATCTAAGGTGGAGAAAAGTGTTAAAAGAAAGTTGCGTTGATGGTTTTTTTCACATCCTATGTTGCCATCAATGCCAAAGGGGGAGATTGTTGGATTTTGTTGGTATGTGGTTGTCATTGATGTCAATACTATTTTCATTAGTGTCATAAAGGATGTATATGTTGAGGATATTGAGAAAATTGCAATAAAATAAGTTGTAGGTTGTTAGTGGTAAATCAAAGTTTAGTCTATTAGTTAGCTTATTATGTTGATGATCATAAGTTGTGGATTAAAGGGTTTTCTTAGAGTATATATAGTTTATCCACATTAATTTTTAGAGATGTGCATTAAGATTTCATCGAGTTATGGGTAGTTGTGTTCAGATAGTCATTTTCTTTACTTCTGTTGGTGTTCCTGAATGAAGATGATGTGATTCTAGTAAGTTCAATTGTTGTGGATGCTTCTTTGATGAATAATTATTCTTGTGGATATTTCTAAATCATGCTTTATTTGTGTTGCACATCCACATTGATCGGTGTGCTCATCATTAGAGATTTTATCTTGTGTGTTCATTTTTTTCATGTTCTTGGACGATAGGGTGTTGTAGTGTGTTTTGGATCTTCGAGGAATAATTTTTAAAGATGTTTCATGTTCGAGGATTTTTTTGGGTCTTCATTATATTGTGGTCAGAATTGGTCTATTCACATTGAAAATGATTTATTATTTTGCGCTCATAGTTTGCATATGTTATATTATTTTATTGAAGCTAACATGTATTGATGTAATCTCTTTTTTTGGATATATATATAAGCGATTGTTTATTCCATTTGAAGGTATGTGTGTATGAGATGTGTGAATAATGTCCTAATCATTTGAAGGAAAAAGAAGAGTGTGAAGAAGAGTGAGAAAAGTGTGAAAAAGTGTTCATGTGCTTAAATAGAACTTTAATTAGGAATTAGTAGATGTTATTTTCTCTGTTCAAAATCCTGTGGATGTAATCTGAATGTTTTTGTAAGATAGTGTGTCTTCTTTTGGGTAGTAAGCCTTTCTATATTTGAGCAGTGTGCTTGAATGCATGTGCATTCCCATTATATCTTTCTTTATACTTTTAACAAAGTATAATATTGTGGATTAGCCTCCACCATGGTTTTTCCTGCAACACGCTCCCCACATAAAAATATTATTGGTGTTATGTGTGTTTTGATGTGTTGATGATTTATGCTTCATGGTTACACTAGATTTGAGAATAAGGTTAATGTTTAAAAGTTTTAATTTATGTGACATCTCCCAGTCACCTCTTAGTTCTCTACCCTTGTGTGTTTCCAACAATTGGTATCAAAGAGGGGAGGCATCATAGGTTTAAACCCCTCGCTTGTGTTGGGGGGGGATTGTTGCAAGATAGTGTGTCCCTCAATCTTCCTTGCAACACAACGCTTGGGTTTGTGACATGGTCTAACTACCTCCTGTGGGTCTTAACTAACACTTGTATCAAGCATTGACAGAAAATATTTGTAATGGAAAGGCCAACACGGAGGTCTCAGATGAATCAATTCCAACATTCTTCAGAAGTTGATTACTCTTTTCTTTAAAACGCACTCTGCTTGTTTTCCCAACTAACAACTTCTGCAAACAATATTGATACACTTTGTGATTCTTGGCAGATCCCTGACAACTTCTCTTGAACTAATCCTGATTAGGTTGTCAAAGTTTACATGTCTCATCCTCCGATGCCATAGACAACTTTCATTAACATGAGACACAAAACACTGACCATCAACACCCTTAAGCTGATAAATGTTTCCATATGTTCTTCCTATAACTACCACAGTTCTGGACCCTTTTTTGATCTCACAAGTATTATCCTAAAACACAAGCTTAAATCTTTTATACGATTTTTCCAACTCCTCTAAACTTTCGTTATCCATATCATCTTCTGACTTTATAGCTTTAAAGGTATTTTCTAATTTCCCCTTTTCTATTCCAAATTTACTCATTTCAAATGAAATCAAGGAGCTAAATAGATGTTCTCTAGTGATTTTTTTGGATCATAAACTTCTTCAATAGCTGACACCTTATCATTGTAGCTCTCTGGTAGGATCATCAAAATATTCTCCATTACATCTTCATTTGTCATAGTACCTCCATGATTTTTTACTTCATTTACTACACTATCAACTCTCTAAAAGTAGCTTGTTATGTCTTCACCTTCTTCCATTTTCAAGTTCTCATATATGTGCTTAGCTTTTAACTTCTTTGATAATTTGAGTCCATCACTTCCTTTATAAATATCTTTCAACTTTTCCCAAATCTCATAAGTAGTTCCCAATGAAAAAAACTTTGTTAGTTCAGTCTTAGATATAACACTATAGATTACATACCTTGATTTTACTTTTTCTTCATAAGTAGTAATCTCATCCAGAGAAGAAGGACCACCGACAGGCTCAACATATTTTGTCTCATTAACTTTCCAAGTCTTGTAACTAAGGGAGATCAGGTAACCTCTCTTCCACACTTTCTAGAAACTATAGTCAAATCCATCAAACAAAGGGATCATCGATTTGTGCACCATTCAATCTACCTCAAGTGGTTAATCTCTTCTTCTAGAAACCAAAACTTTGATACCAATTGTTGAAATGCACAAGACAATTGAGAGAGGGGGTGAATCAGTTGTACCAAATCCCTTCACCATAGATCCTAAACAATCCACTTTAATCTATTATTGAGTATGAACATGAATTGCAAATAACATAAAGCAATATCAACACAAGAAATGCTAGATTTACATGGAAAATTCAATAAGGGAAAAACCATGGTGAGGATTAACTCACAATATATGAATAATAGAAAAACTATTTACAAAGAGGCTCACTACCAAAGGGCTCACTTCCAAAGATAGGACTCACTATCCGAATGGCAGTTTCACTTTCTACATATAAAGAAATATAGAAAGAAGAATGTTACATAGAGAACATTATCACAGTACAATAGAAGACCCATCACTGCAACTTGCATACATCCACAACCTTGATCAGAGAATTGCATAGACCATCATCTCATTTCCTTCAAGAATCTAACACATTGAATTTCTTGCTACCTCAACTTACTTTCAAACACTTTCTCACATCTATCTTGCTTCTCACACTTGTGTTGTATAATCCTTAACATCTTGACTTGTATTTATACCATCTTCAATCATAGAATCTTTCTCAAAGGTCGGCTACACACTTCATTTTGCAAATTCTAATTAGGTCAACAACTCAAAATTCTTGCAATGGATGAGAATGAGAGTGGACCAAACCAAAACTTAACTAGGACCCAAAATAACATCTTGGATCAACCACACACTTCCTTAATTGATACTTATCCTTCACATGACATGTAAACACTAGGTCAACCATACCTAACAAAAACACCAATGAACTTTGAAGTACACACTTCTGTAATAAGAAGATAGCATGTGGACCACATAGCATGCTTCACCATACACTATAACACATCTTAGATGCCTTCATATTTATTTTCATCAACTACAATAACCTTCATACAAAAGACACCTTCCATTAGTCCATACAGACTATACAGACACATAGTAAATTTAAAACTAGTATTTTAGAGCAGCAAACCACAAATACTCTTGATAGAACATAGATAACACCATTAAAATCCTTCTGCCAAATTTGTAAGAACTGAAACAAACAACCAGAGGACTACGAAGCAGATACATTTTTCCTAGTACACAGACAAACAACTCTGCCAAACCAGTTCACAACTTGTGAATGCAACTTTCATTCTACATTAAAAAAAATCCATATTCTAGGATATATAACCCAAGGATGTCCATAATAAACAATTCAGATCCACACAAGCATAGGATCAACACATAAGAAATGTAGAGCACATACAAAGCACATTCTAAACATACACACAATTTTGTCTTCACTATCTCAAAAGCACTTGATAACTCATCATATCAACACACCTACATTAACATAAAAATAGCTCCATATACTCACAACATCTCTACAATATCTCAACTATACATACAAAAATTGCAATCACTTGTTTCCTTTCTCTACAACAACCTCTAGTATGTCGACATCAATGAAAACATTAATGAAAACACCACCATACTCATTCATACTTGCAACATAATTAAAGCATATTTTAGTAAAATAAAGGTCTTGGAAAAATGTGGTTGTGTAAAACACTTCACAAAACTATCCCAAGACATCAATTCGGGCTCATTTTACTAAAATAAAGGGTCTTAGGCCAATGTGAACATTTACAAGATGTTACAACACCACTCCAAGACATCGATTATAGCACATTTTGATGAAATAGAGGTCTCAAGATGTTACAACACCAACTTCAAGATCACAAGAGGGAGCTAAACCATATGAAAATTTCACTGACGATAATTTCCATCACTACATTTAGCCCCAACTTTAGTGAGAGGATGAACTTGCTTCAAATTCACACTAAAGTAGAGCAACAATCTTCAAGAGGGGTTCAAATGTACATTCACTAGTAAGAAAGGATGACACCAATCAAGAGGGATGATCAAGCCCCTAGGATAAACCAATGTAAGCACAAGAGAACACACATGAGAAAGATATAAGAGCATATTAGAAGAAAAACCATACAATGTCAAATATACAATGAAAATGAAAATAGAAAAAGGAAAAAGAAAAATGCAGATCAAGCTTCGATCATTTTTCCAATGTATTTTTGGATTCTAGATCTAGGTTGGTTTTTTGAAAATTTACACTCACTTTGGGGCCATAAAACTTTAGGTTATCCACAGAGTGAGAAATCCATAGTATACTAAATTTGGGGCAATAGAACTTTTGGCTGTCCGCAAGGTGAGAAATCCATAATGTGTTGGTGGATATGGGGAAATTCATGTGCTCATTCAACTTCCCACTCAACCATATCAAAGTTATACCTCCTAATAACTTTAATAAGGCTCCATGAGGAAAATATTTTTTGAGCTCCATGAGACAAGCAAAGCTTAATATGCTTAAAACTCATGAAAAAAGGTGATGGCACCACAAAAATGCAAGTTGTATTATTCAAGCTGGCCATATAATCAAAGATGCAAATACAAATAAAATTCAAAGGAGTCTTGTTTAGTTCATGCAAGGTCTTTAACTTAGGGGACATTGTGCCCAATGCCTCCAAGAGAAGACCAATCATAGAATAAAATATTCACAACTTAGGGGATGCAGTGCATTGCATCAAATCACTAAGAGGAATGTAATATTCTAAGAGAGATCATGCTCCTAAAGGACATCACATCCAATGTCACCACAAAGTGGATAATGCATCGAATGAAGTAAGAAGACTACACTATGAATGATGAACAAGAAAAATGCTAAAGATGATAATGTCAATGTATGCCCCCACTTTAAGGAAATAGCTAAACACCATGCTATGAGAAATTACTTTAAAGTAGAAAATGATAAATGTAATAAAGACATGTGAGCTAGCTTAGAAATCCCTATACCAATTCATATGTTTCTGAGTCAAGCTATGGCATGAAAGAGAAAAAGAAAAGAGAGGGGTTGCCTCCAAAATGAAAACAACAAACACATAAGGGATCTATGGATTTGAAGTCAATATGTTCTTGCCACAATGTTTATAGAGAGCCAAGAACTGTCATCATCCCCTAAATACACAAAGAACTAGAAGAATGACACAAATAGGGGAAAAACAAGGAAAAATCCTTTTCAGTCAACATTGAGGAGACATAGGGTGTCTTGATGATTTGTGTCATCCCCAAAAGGAAAAAAAAAAGAAAAAAATGAAAATTTTAGAAAAATATTTTGGGTGAACATGAAAGATCCTTAAATGTATCAATACCTTGTGCCATCCCCAAAAGGAAAACACAAGATAAATGAAAACAAGATAAAGGAAAGATAAGTGAAAAGGAGAAAAGTTGCACAACATAAAGAAGAATGAAGGTACAAATAGAGGAATTCGCATATAGAGGAAACATCAAATAGAACATTAGAAGGGATCACATTATGCACATGCAATCACACAAAAGAAAGAAAAAGAAAAGAAAAGAAATACTAGTAAGGTAGAGATGAATCAACCTAAAGCAGGTCATCTACCTCCCAGTCTTGTTCATTGTATTTAGAATGAAAGCAACTAGCCAAAGGAATCACAAAAATTTTTGAACTAGGATCATCACCAAGTCCAACATCATCATGTAAGCTCATAGAAGAAGAAAGTAATGTATTCAATTCATTATGCACTTCTTCATCAATTTCTGCACTTTCATCATCGTCATCCAAATTTATCACAACCAAAGGATGAAGGATAATGTCTGTACAATGTTCTTGTTTTGGTGTTGCTATTAGTTGAGTCAAGTTCATATTTTGATTTTATTTGTTTTTTTCTTCATTGAATTTTTTAGCAAGAGCACGACATCTACATCTTCACTCTTTAGCACCTCAGTTTCTTTTGATATGGCTTTCTATTTGCACTTTTGTAGGAGAGAGCTTATCGACCACTAGATTATTTTCTTCTTTAGGAAGAAGAATAAAAGGTATCACAAGAGGCACATTACACACATGCAATCACACAAAAGAAAGAAAAATAAAGAAGTGCTAATACTAGTAAGGTAGAGATAACCTAAAGCTGTACATCTACCTCCCAAGATTGTTTAGTGTATGTAGAAAGAAAGAAATTAGCCAAAGGAATCATCACAACAAGTTCCAAAAATAGGATCATCACCAAGTCCAACATCATCATGTAGTTCATAGAAGAAGAAAGTAGTGTAACTCAATTCATTACACTTCTTCATCAATTTTGCACTTTTACCATCATCATCCAAATTTATCACAAACAAAGGATGAAGGATAATGTTTGTACAATGTTCTTGTTTTGCGTTGCTGTTACTTTAGTAAATTTCCATAGTTTTTCTTTTTTTTCTTCATTGAATTTTTAGCAAGAGCACGGCATCTATGTCTACACCTCTGAAGACCCTCAATTCCCCTTGATATGGCTTTCTATTTGCACTCGCAGGAGAGAGAGCCTATTGATCACTAGATTCTTTTCTTCTTTAGGAAGGAGAAGAATTGAGACCAACTAACTGAGGATTGATTGACCCATATTTCAGCGGTTTCACTCAATGATGGTTGGCTTGGTTGGTGGTGCAGTGCATGTTTCTAAGGGACAATTATGTTATTTCTCGGTCACTTCCTGAACCATTCATAATGTTTGGAAAAAGAAGCTCGTGGGTCTAATGGGATTCCATGGCTTGAGCCAAGAGAAATCTAAAGAAAATTTCCTTTTGGATGTAGGATTGAATCTATCATGATGCACAAATGTATATATCATTGTCAAATGGGTATGTGGGCAGGATCATGATGGGACAAAAGTGGCAATAAGGATGGGTATATGGCTGATGACTTTTTTTTACCCAAAATTGGATGAAAAGAAAAGGGGTTTTAAAGGATATTCTTAGCTTTCCACCAATATAAATTATGCTTTAATTTGAATTTAATAAGTAATTATTATTCATTTTCTATTCAAATTATGACTAATGTCTTGATTGATAGACTAATTGAAAAAAAAAATTGTAGCTTCCAAATGGTAATACACATTTTTTAAATCCAAACATGCATCACATTCTATGCTTCATATACTATAGGATTAAAAACAAAATTGAATTTCATGAAGTTTTGACCAAGGAAGGTGGTCAGACATACAAGTTTTATATTTTTAAAAAGTTGTAATAACAAATTTTAGAATTAATTATTTACTTGTTACAAAAAAAATATGCATCACATTAGGACATGAGTCATCTAATTATATTCAAAATATTATAAAAATATTATCATTTTACTATGGTTGGGGAGGCAGTCGATGACACCTACTCTATTTTTCCTTTGAAATTAAGTACTACTCCATTGAAATTTTAGATTTTTCCAAAAAAAAAAAAAAAAAAAATTTTTAAAAACCTAGTAGTTTAGAAAATACATTCAATTTTCTACAAATTATATTCTTATTTTTGAAATAATATAGATAACTTATTAATTTTTTTATGTCAAGTTGCCTAACTCTAATTTTTCTAATTTTTTTGCCACTTAAGGGCTTGTTTTTTCCATGATGATCCTGCACATACCCAAATGGAAACTTTAAACATTGATGTATGACCAAAGGGACCACTTTCATAGAGTGAAGCCATGGATAGCCTAACTTCACATGAAATTGATCCGAATTTGGGATGATATAGAATGCAACATCTAATTCTTTTGGTCATATTGTTAAAGGTAGCATGATCAATCCTATCATAGGGTAAATGATACCATTATGCATCTTGATCCATGCTCTCAGTTTAACATATATTTCTTGGTAAAGTTCATGCACAACCAAGAATTTTTTTGTGATCATAGTATCTCCACATAGGAGATCTATTAATATCCTATTAATGGTCTTATCATAGATACGACCAGCTATGTAAAGAGGACAATCAGGTACATTTTTACATATATCTACTAAGGAAAATGTGATATCAAGAGACTTCTTAGTTCAGCCCTTATGATGAATTATGTCTATCACTCCTATAATGGTGTCCACAAGATCATATATAGCATCATATGGAGTATTATCAATGTTATCATCATCTGTGTCCACATTCATCACATCATTCTTTTTAGTTTCACTAGCTTTGATAAATAAAATTTTGTGATTCAATAAGGGATTAGTAAATATTTGTAAATTCTGGTTAGGAGGTGCTAGAAACTTATTTCCTTGATCATTCACATCTTTAATGTCCAAACAATTAGAATCAATGAGGTCTTATACTAAATGTTTAGGATGCTTGCAATGTTCTATGTCATGTCCATTTTTTTTGTGAAAATGACAATAATCATTTGAATTAAATCTTGGAGGTAAAGGCTTGTTAGGATTGGGTGTTTTGATAGGGTAAGGTGATCATTTTTTGTTCTATAAGTTGTGTCATTGTGTTATGAAGGCTATCAGGTAAGGGAGTGAACTCTCTTTTTAGATCACCATAGCTAAAGGGTATCACAACTTTAACGACAACTACCTAGTTGTTTGTATTTTGATTTGTTTGTTGAGGAGTGTTGAATCGAAGGAAACCCTTGTATCACAACCAACAAAAAAAAAATGATAATCATGGAGAGTAGTACATAAGTGCAAGAAGGATGGTAATTTCATCATGGTAATCCTATCTTGTATATTGGTTTGTAAGTTTTATATGAACATATTTTGGAGATGAAGATCAGGTAGTTGAACATCAATTTGGGAATAACACGATTGATATTGTGAGATAAAGTTAGTTACCTTTTCATTAGTTTCTTTTTCACATTTCATTAAGTCATCCAAGGTCAATTTAGGTGTCATATGAACTTGGAAATGGTTAAAAAATGCTTACAAAAGTTCATTGAATGAGTGAATTGAGTTGTTTGGTAATGAAGAAAACTACTCTAAAGTAGTATCCTTCAAGGATCTAGGGAAAATTTTAGCCAAGAGCTTATCATCAAGGATGAAATTACTACATAGGTTTGTGTAAGCATTGATATGGTTAGAAGGTCTCCCTTTCCTACATATTTCTCAAATTTGGGAACTTCTACACCTTGTGGATCGGTGTTTGCAATATCTCCAAGGATAGTGGGCTACTTTTGACATAACTTGTAGGTGGGCCATTTTTATTTTGGTTGATGGTGGAAATTTTCTTTTGCATGGATGAAATGGTTTGAAAAAGTTGAGCTATGAGAGGGTCATTACTTGTGTTATAAGATGTAGGTGAAAAAGGTGGAGGGGTGTATGTGTTTGAAGAGAAAGTGAATGGAATACTCATAGGTGGTAAAGTGGTAGGATATATAATGTGAGATGCCATACAGGTATTAGGAATGCTAGTGGAAACACCTAAGGAAATTATCACATTACTATTCGGTTGCATTGTTGTTGTCATGTGAGCACTTGTATAAGTAGGGATGGAGGTCATGGTTGTGAGAGGAATGTTAGTTCCTCCTTGGTTTGTTATGTTGTTTATAGCTTGACAACCATTAATGGTTAAGGGAATGTTTTTTCCAAATATTTGAACTATATTCCTCATAAATTCAATTCCATATTCTCTTTCAAGCATATGATGAATGTTTTCTATAGTGGGAATTGCAATAGTTGAAATGTTTTCAAGACTTATTTGATGTTGTAAGTTCACTAGATCTTCATGAATTTGGCATATGTTTTCTTGAGGGATTTCATCAACTCTTGTTTCAACTTGGGACACACTACTTGAAGGAAAAGATTTGTGAAGGGTATATCCATACCTAGTGTATTAGTGTCAACACTAGTAGTGAAAGAGTTAGAAAACCCTATACCCACAACAATTGTACTATCGTGGAATGATATGAGTCCCAAACTTCATCTCACTATAGTACCAACAATAGGAAACCAAATACTCATGCAAGGTCTACTAAATGCAATGTGAATGAAAATGAAGTATAGGCTAAGAATAATGAAATTATTGTAACAAAAATTCTTAAAATTGAAATCAAAATGCACTAACAACAAACAGAAACTTAAAAATAGGAAATTCAACCCAAAAAAATGTAGTACAAAATATGCAAAGGGACTAATTCGCGCAAGGTGGTGAATGAGTCCCAAATGATTTTTCTTGGTGTTACTGATTTCAATGCAATTTTACTATCTATGATGATGTATGAGCTGGAATTAAAGTGCAGATGCAAAATATTCGATTTTCAATGTTTTCTAATGCAAAAATGAAAGCTAAACATGACTTTTCACTAATGCAAAATTGAAACTCTAAAATGCAAGTTAATTCAATGTAATACCCTAATGCAATGCACACTAGATATAAGATGTAAATGCACTCCAAATTAGACTTTAAGGTGTTCTATAAATGTAGGTTCACCAAAATGTTTAATTGAAAATTGGTGTGATGTAACCTAGGATGACAATTTCCAACAAACATTCAAGGATTTCCCTTGAGATCTATAGCCTAGAAAGGCACAAGATCAAGCTAAGGGTTGAATACAAGGATATTAATTAGAAACTATTAAGGGTTTCACCACCAAGTGAAAAATTGGAAAGAAAATGCAATAAAGGATGAAATGCAATTTTTTTTTAAAACATAGTGTGATATACAAACAAGATGCTAAATGACCTAAAAAACAAAGAAAATGAAACAACGATTGGGGAAATAGAATGTATGCACCTAGAGACTAAAATGAAGTCCTAAAAACCTAGAAATTCTATTGATGATGTCAAATGGGACTCATTTTCCACTCATGGTGAATCAATCCAAATGCTCGATGACTATTTTAGAATAGGTTTTAGACAACTGTGTGCTCAGATATGGAAAATTCTCTATCAGATAGCTCTAGTAGGACTCATTCACCACCTATGGTGAATTAGTCCACTTTAGGGTTTCTAGAAACTCTAAATTGGAAACTATGGATTTTGGTCTGCTTTTCTACTCCTGACTCAGATCTAAGTATGAAACTACAAAATTCCAACTGTAGGTCTTCTCCAAGCTTCTCTTGCAACTTTGATAACTTTGAATTTATTTTACAACTTGATGACAACTTTTTCAGTCTTTCTCTTCAATACACTTGTCTTAAAAATCTACAAAACACATGCAAAGAGAGAGACAAATGTTTGGGGGGGTTAGTAGATGGGGGATTTCCTTGGTCAAGCCCCTTTGTTTGGTAATTAAACCTTGAAATGAAAAAAAATGAAGAAGGAGAATGATGAATGAAGAAATAGAGATGATACAACTCACCAAACCCTAGTGATAAAGTGCTACAACAATGCTTGGAAGGGTTGCAATAGATGTGATCCTTGAATCTTGCTCGAGATGATGTAATCTTCAACACATTGCTAGCTTGAATCATGAACACCTACATCACAAATGTTATCTCCATAACAAACATGATGCACCTAATCTTTGACATGATGGATGATACTTGAAAATGTTCTAAAACACTTGAAAATATACTCTTGAAGACTGTTAAAAGCTCTTGTGAATATTTATGAACTTGCTTGAATTCTTAGAAGACTAGAAAAATTGCTAGGAGATGAAAATGAAGGATTGAACCTTGTATTTATACTAAATCATGCAAAAAATCCTAAAAATGCAACACTACAGGTCAACCTTGGATGTTGGAGACCAAATCTTGCCAAATTTTTAATTCAAATTTGAATTTTGGGTCAAGGGGTGACCCGTTCATCATAAGTGGTGAATGGGTCCCACCTAAGTAGACTCATTCACCAAGGGTGGTGAATGAGTCCCACCTTGGGTATTTTTAAGTGGATCTAGGATTTGAGTGTTTTAAATGGCCTTGTTAGAATTTATCCCAAAATATACACAATTAAGGCTTGAGGATGCAATTTGGGGCCAATTAAAGCATAATAAAGCCCAAATATTGAGTAAGAATCCTAAGAGAATGTGAAAATGCCTTACAACACTTTACAACACCCTAGAGGATGTCCTAGTTAAGCTGAATTTGGTTAAAAATAGGTTCCAGGCCTTAGAAAAGTGTGAAAATGTCTTACAACACTTTTGCAAAGGGACAATTAAAGCATATTTTAGTGAAATAAATGTCTTGGAATAATGTGAGTGTTTACAAGACTTCACAAAACTATCTGAAGACATCAATTAAGGCTTATTTTACTGAAATAAAGGGTCTTAGAGAAATGTTAACATTTATAAGATGTTACAACACCAATCCAAGATGTCCACTATAACACATTTTGATCAAATAAAGGTCTCAAGACATTACAGTTCACTAGCTTCAAGAGCACAAGAGGGGGCTAAATCGTATGAAATTGTCACCAATGACAATTTATGTCACTACAAGAAGCTTGGTTGAGAATGAGACAGGTAAAAAGTTAAAATGTCTTAGATTTGATAATGGTGGTGAGAATTGCAGCAAAGATTTTGAATATTATTGTTCCTCTAATGGTATTTGTACGTAAAAATGGTTCCAAGGACTCCACAAGAAAATGGAGTGGTTAAGCACATGAATAGAACAATGATGGAGCATGCTTGGACTATGAGATTGCATGTTGGGATTCCTTTAAGCATGTTGGTAGAGGTTGTAAACACTATTTTTTATTTAATTAATATAGGTCCCTCTAATACTTTAGGTTGTGGTATTCTGGAGGAAGCATGGATAGGTAAGAATGTGAGTTATTATTTTCTCACAACCTTCGGTTGTGAAGCATTTGCACACATAGATTCAGAAAATAGAACCAAGATTGATGCAAAATCAAAGAACTTTATATTTTTTGGATATGGTATTGATGAATTTGGTTATAGGATTTGGGATTTTAAAAGTCAAAAAATTGTAACAAGTAGGGATGTCATATTCAATGAGAAATTGTTGTACAAAGATCAGTTTCAATAGCATGAGAAGAAAGAAAATGATTATGTAGTGCTAGATGATACACTAAACAATGATGTCCTAGTGGTTCCTCATGCTTTGCAACAACAACAACAAGAAATACTACAAACTCCAATGAATGTTAGGCGATCATCAAGGATAAGTAGACCTCCAAAAATGATTTCCTCCTTTGTATTCTATTTTATTAACTAATAAACATTGGTGAACTAGAATGCTATGATAAATCTATGCATGTGGATTCCAAGGTTCAGTGGGAGCATGGAATGGAAGAAGAAATGGACTCCTTACTAAAATATAGACTTAGGACTTATGCACGTTTTCTGTAGCTAACAAGGATTTACCAAACAAATTGGTTTATAGGTTGAAAGAGGAAGATGAAGGTAAGAAAATATTTTGAGTTAGGTTAGTTGTAAAGGGATTTACATAGGAAAAGGGTATTTATTTTTATGAAGTATTTTCTTTGGTTGTTAAAATGAATTCTATTTTTAGTTTTTTAAGTATTGTGGTTGTTGAAGATTTACATTTAGAACAAATTGATGTTAAAATAGCCTTTCTCCATGGTAATTTGGAAGAGGAAATATATATGGAATAGTCACAAGGATTTGAGGTCAAAGGTAAAGGGAGTAGAAACTAGTGGAGGATTGAAGAAAAGTTTATATGGCTTGAAGCAAGCACCTTGACAATGGTATATTAAATTTGATAGTTTTATAATGAGCAAGGCTACATCTAGTGCGTAATTTAGATAGTTGTGTTTATTTCAAATGGTTAGATAATGATAAATACAATATTTTATGTTTATATGTTGGACATATACTTGTAGCTGGGTCTAACATGGATCACATAAATGAGTTAAAATAGTATTTAGAAAATTAATTTTCTATGAAGGATTTGGGGGAAACAAAACAAATCCTTGATATGAAGATTACAAGTGATAGGAAAAACATAAAATTGTTTTTATCTTAGGCTAATTATGTTGATAAGGTGTTGCAAAGATTTCATATGGAGAATACAAAAGCTGTCATCACACGTTTGCCTAGTCATGTTAAATTGACTAAGGATATGTGTCCAAAGACACAAGAGGAGGAAGAAAAAATGTCCAAGGTACCATATGCTTCAAGTGTAGGCAGTTTAATGTACGCCATGGTATGCATGAGACTGGATATTGCACATTTCATAGGAGTTGTTAGTATGTGCATAATGAAATAATCCTAGAGTTGAGAATTGAACACATTAAAATAGATTCCTCAAGTGCATTTGAGAGGTGGGTATGTGCAGGATCATGATGGGCCAAAAGTGGCAATATGATGGGCGGCGTATTGATGACTATTTTCTTACAAATTCCAAATTGATGAAAACTAAAAAGGGTTTTTAGAAGGAGATTCTCAAATTTTCTCCGACATAAATTATAGCTTTATTTTGAATTTAATAACTAATTATTATTCATTTTATATCCAAATTATGACTAAAGCCCCGATTGATAGGCTGATTGAAAATATATATAGCTTTCAACAATATCACATTTTGAATCCAAAATGCATCACATTCTATGCCTACATACTCATAGGTTTAGAAAAAAGAAGAAACCTAAATTTCATGAAGTTTTGACCAAGTTAAGGGTGGTCGACATATTAGGGAAAGTTTTATATATTTTTTAAAAATTTGTAATAGCACCATAATTAATTATTTATTTTGGATAAAAATTATAAAAAAATATGATCACATCAGGCATGAGTCCTCTACTTATATGTAAAATCTTATAAAAAAATATTATCATTTTATTGTAGTTAGGGTGGTCAGACAGACACCTACTTCTTATTTTTTCCCTAAAATTTAAGTACCACTCCATTGAAATTTCAAATTTTCACCAAATAGATTTTCTTTTTTAAACAAACCTAGTAGTTTAGAAACTACATTCAATTTGCTATAGATTCTATTCTTACATATTTTTGAAATAATATAGATAACTTATTCAAATTTTTACGCCAAGTTTCCTAACTCTGATTTTTCTAAATTTTTTTGCCACTTAAGGGCCTATTTTTTCCATGATGATCCTCACATACCTGTGTACATCCAATAAATGTTTATGTTTTGGGTGATCTAATACTAATTTAAGAGGTTATATTGACTTAGATTTGGCAGGGGACATTGATACCTAGAAGAGTACCACGGGTTATGTATTTATAGTTAGTGGGACAACATTGATTTGTATTTCTTAATTGCAAAAGTTGGTTGATTTATCCACCATAGAGGCAGAGTATGTAGATACAAAAAAAGTAGCAAAGGAGATGATATGGCTGAAAATTTTTATAGAAGAGTTGGGAAAATAATAGGCTGAAAGTTACTTGTTTATGGATAGTCAGAATACTATACATCTTGCAAAGAATTTTGCTTTGCACTCTAAAACCAAACACATAGTTGAGATATCATTTCATTCAATCAATCTTGGAGGATAGATAGGTAAACCTGGAAAAGATACATACATATGAAAATCCAACAAATATGTTTAAGAAGGTGGTGACAAGGGAGAAGTTGAGCTCCTCTTCAACTTCAGTTGGCCTTCAAGGTTGAATTTAAGTAAAAGAGATTTATAGGGTCCAAGGTGTTGATTTTCAATGGGAGTTGCAAGGGAAGTGGTGTTTTTATTAGTCTCCAAGTGGGAGATGGTATGGAGTGGAGTTTGATCAATCTCCAAGTGGGAGATTGTTGTCTTATGGAGACCAATCTTACTTAGATAAAATCTTCATATTATTTTTCATTAAATAATTTTTTGCACTTATTAAATATTTATACTTCACTTGTATCTAAAAGGTGGTTCAAAACAATATTAAATTATAAAAGTGATTAGTTACAATATTTTAATATAAAGTCAAAAGATAGCTGAAAATATTACATGAATCCTCGCAAAGAAAATATTATTGGGTGCATGAGGCACCACCGATGGCCACACTTCATTGGTAATTAATGGTACATGTGTGGGAGTCTATAAGAACACTTGGTGATGAGTTTTGAGAGTAGCATGTCATGAAAAATATTAGAAAAAAATTGTAGATTAGTGGATGGAAAAACATAGGAAGTCTTATGGGTAACAATATCCATGGCTGTGTAAAAATAATAAGTGAAAAATGTTGCTACAAGTTGCAAATTTTGTTGCATGCATTGTAAATGTTATTTTACTAGAATTTTAATATATATTGGACATTGTGTTGGTGGATTTAGCCTATTTTTTGGTGAACCATGTTAAATCTTTGAGTTCTTCTTTTTCTATCTAAAATTTTTGTGTTTTCTATTTCTCTATTTTATTAATCAAATATGCATTTAATTGATTGCAATATACCTTCTAACCCTAACAATTCACACTTCTAAGTTCAAATTCACATAACACATATCTTGCATCAATCTCACATCTATCTTGCTTCTTTCATACATCAACTCTCAACAACACCATACATATGTATATTTCCCTCAATCGTAAAAACCTTCTCCAATGTCAAAAAATAGTCGTTATACACACAAATTCAAGATAGGTCAACACCAAAAATTATTGTGGTTGATAGGAATGAAGGAAACCTACATAAATACTTAATTATAATCCAAATATATCCCAACACATCTCAACACACTTTCATAAGCTTGAATGTAATGCTAAAGATATGGTCAGCCAATACCCATGCTAGACACCATAAATAGTAAGTACACGCTTCCCCAAATCTATTTGAAACTTCCAAAAAGAATAATTCACTTGAACATGATACATAATAATCCACAAACTATTTAAGATTCATCAAAAACTTCATCCAAGCTCGTATCATACAAATACTTCAACTCAGAACAACTTGTAACCCTTATTTGGATATTGATAAATGAAACTCACTCTATACTACACCAAATCAAGTACACTATTGAATATAGAAAGAGACAAACATTATAAGAAAATTTCAAAATTCACACAACCTGAAGCCAAACAACAAAGAAACACATAGAAAATACATTTCTCCCAGACCATAGAAAACATCATTGAACAACTAGTTCACATAGTGGTGAAAATATCTCACATTATACAATGATAAAAAAATAAAAATTATGAATATATAAACCTCTAAAAATCTTGAATAACCTATAGGATTTGCACAAGTATATCACTAGCATAGAGGAAATGCAAAGCACAATACTAGAGCACATTTTGAACAATTGCACAAAAGAATTTACATTGTTTATCATATTTTCTCAAAAGAACTTGGAAACCAAGTACCAGAGACATTATCTCAGCTCATTACTTCATTCCAACTCATATTTAGAATTTTCAACAAAAAGATAGCTCCATGTACTCATAAAACATCCTCAAGGTCTCAACTACACATGCACAACCTATTTTCCTCATTTTCACAATTTTCTCAATATCCTCAATATCTTCATCCCATAGTTGACATCAATTACAAAAAAAAACAATAGACTTCCTATTGACATCAATGACAACACCTTCATACTTGCAACAATATCCTCCTTTATCATTGATGGAAACACAAGATGTGAAAATCCACCAAAGACAACATACACAATCTTCTATTTTTTTAGATTAGATAGCCTACACAAAAGTCTTAAACCATCTCCCCCTTATAGGAGTCTCTCTCCATTTAACAATAATGATTAGACAACATACACAACTTTCTCTACTTTTTCACATGATTCTCTCTCCCCCTTTGACACTAAACAAAAATACCTGCTCTAAATACCCCCCTTAGGAGTATACTCAAATAAATTAGCAACTCATTGAAAACTCATGACATTACCTACTCCCCCTAAGAGGTAGCCACCAAAATCAATATAGAAAAGATATAGATCCATATATCCACTGGATAGATGCATCTCCATATGAATCTAGTTCAAGAAAGGATGGGTAATAACCCCCAACTTCTTTTTGAGATAGTCAAAAGTATCTTTAGGAAAATCCTTAGTAAATATGTCAACAATCTGATCCTTTGTAGGAACATACTCAGTATTCACTTCATTCTCCATAACCTTCTCTCTCAAAAAGTGATACCTAATAGATATATGATTTTTCCTTAAATGCATCACTAAAATCTTTGAAATGTTTATTACACTTGTAGTATCACAAAAAATAGAAATAGGCTCATCATATACAACTTTGATATGCTTCAATAATTGTCTCATCCACAAAAATTGTGTACAACATGATGTTTCTATAATATACTCAGCCTTTATAGTAGAAAAAGAAATTGAATCATGTTTCTTACTCAACCATGAAACAAATCTATATCCAAAAAAGAATGCACCACCACTAGTAATTTTTCTATCATCAACACAACTAGCCCAATCTGCATCGATATAGGCACTTAATTTGAAATCGGTATCCTTAGGATATCACAAGCCATAATGTGGAGTGCCTCTTAAGTATCTGAATATCCTGTTTTGTGTTGCAACTTGTGTTTCTTTAGTATTTTTTTGAAATCTAGTTACAAGACAAACTATATGCATGATATCCAATCGAGTACTAGTTAAATATAGTAGTCCACCAATCATAGATCTATATACTTGCTCTGATCAGCCTTAGGTGAATAATCATATTTGTTTATTTTACAAATAGTCACCATAGGAGTACATACCGGTTTAGAGTCATCCATTCCAAACTTCTTCCACAACTCTTTGACATACTTAGACTGTGAAGTGAATGTCTTGTTATTTGTTTGATCGATTTGTATCCCAAGAAAGAAATATAACTCCCCAAACAGTGACATATCAAAATATTTTTTCATTTCCTCTAAAAAATTATTACACAGATTCATTTCCACCAATGATAATATCATCCACATACTATTACTATCAATATTTTTTCTTCCTCATTTTTAAGGTGAAGATTACTATCTACAGTGCCTTCACTGAATCCTTGTTGTAACAAATATATGTCCAACCTTACATACCAAGATCTAGGAGCTTGATTCAATCCATATAGTGCATTATTCAACTTACATATCTTATCCAATTGATCAAAAATTGAAATCCTTTCAGTTATTCCATGTAAACCTCTTCTTCCAATTCTCCATTCAAAAAAATAGACTTCACATCTATTTGATAAAACTTAAAATATTTATGTGTTGCAAATGGAAATTTTATTTTGATAGCTTCCATCCTAGCCACAAGAGAAAAAGTCTCCTCCAATTATATAACTTCCATCTGTGAGTAACCCTTACACACAAGTCTTGTCTTATTTCTTACTACTTCTCCATTCTCATTCAACTTGTTTGTGAATATCCATTTAGTTACAATTATGTTTGTATTTTCTACTCTAGGGACCAATTCCCAAGTCTAATTCTTCTCTATCTGCATAAGTTCTTCCTCCATTGCCTTCATCCAATGTTCATATTATATGCTTCACTCACTATTTTAGGTTCAAATTTAGAAATTAAACACAGGTTTACATTCAACTTCAACATCTGTTCCTTTTTTCAATACACCTTTCCTCTTGTCCCCAATGATTTGATTTTCAAAATGATTCTCTTACACATACTTAGGGGCTTTAGGGGTCTTCTCTAGAGCTTCTTTCTCTTCATTTTATACTTCTTATCCATCATCTTTTTCTTCTTATTCTCTACAATCAGGTTCATCTAATGCATATCCATCTAAAACAACCAAATTTTGCAAGTTTCATCAACTTTGACATTTGCACTTTCAAATATCTTTCTTAGCATTTTTTTGTAACATTTTTAAGATTTTCTTGTAGTAGAATATCCAATGAAGATACCTTTATCAAATATTGGATCAAATTTTCCTATGTTTTCTTCTCCTCTTTTGATGTAACATTTGCTTTCAAATACTCTAAGGTACTTCATAGTAGGAATCCTTCAATAACATAGCTCATAGGGAGTCTTTGTGCTATTAGCTTTTGCTTGAAATCTATTAAGTATGTAAAAATCATTATGAATATCTTCTCTCTAGTATAATTTTAGTATATTTTCCTATATCATCATAGTACTTGTGACCTCTTGAACAATTCTATTTTTCCTTTTAAAAAATCCATTTTGCTGAGGAATTCTAGGGGAAAACAAATGCCTCTTTATTCCATGAACTTCACAAAACATGTTAAACTCATTAGTGGTAATTTCACCTCCTCTATCAAACCTCAAAGATTTTATTTTTAAATCCATTTCATTCTCAACCATAGATTTAAATTCCTTGAATTTATCTAATGAATTATATTTTACTCTAAGAAAAGTAACCCATGTCATTTTATAATAATCATCAATGAAAGCATAAAGTACCTATCACCTTGTAACTTATCACCCTTGTAGGACCACAAAGATCTATATGCACTAATTCCAGTAGTGTGGCCAAAAATTGTTCATTTCCTTTAAAGCTACCCCTTTTTTGTTTTCCAAATTGACAACTCTCACAAATGCCGTTGATAGGCTTTATGATTCTAGGTAAATCTCTCACTGCATGAACTGAACTAATTCTTTCCAAATTATCAAAATTCATGTGACACATCCTCCAGTGCCATAACCAACTATCATTAATTTGAGACAGAAAGAAATTTCCATCGACACCCTTAAGCTTATAAATGTTTCCATCGGTTCTCTTACTAGTAGCAATCAAAGTTCCAAACCCTTTCTAGATCTCACATGTTTCATCCTTAAACATAAGATTATACCCCTTGCTACTCATTTTTCCAACACTCAAAAGGTTATTCCTTTAACCCTTAACATAGTAGATATTGTTAGTATTATGCTTTCCATAGAAAGTGATTGAACCTATTCCACAAATCTTAGCTCCTAAATCATCTCCAAATTTAACTACTCTTCCATCATACTTTTGAAGGTTAACAAACTTACTTTTATCTCTAGTCATGTGATTAGAAAAGCCACTATCAACAACTGAATAATTCTTATCCTCTTTGACATGAAAATAAGATACCAAAGTACCTTCAACCTTATACTTCATCTTTGAAAAACTTTCCCTCACACAACTTTCAAGGTTAGTAAAACCATATTGCTCTTTTATAGCAAAAAAAACATTCATTCTCATCAAAATCTCCATAATCAGATTCATCATTAGAAATTCCAACATCTTCTCTCATATAGTAAGATTTCTTAATCATTTTTCCTTTGTTTTCCTTATTCTTATTGTCTATATCACTTTTTGGACATCTTGAAGCATAATGACTTATACCACCACAACTAAAACAATTGAAGGGTAATTTAACTTTGTACTTATGGATGCCCTTTTTCATCTTCCTCACAAAGTTAGCTTGGAAATCATCATGATCTTCTTCACCTGAATCTTCAACCTTCTCTGATTTATCAACCTTGAAAATAGTCTCTATTTTTTTTCCTTTCTTTAGATTTCTCATTTTAAGTGTAGTTAGAATACCAATCAACTAATCTCTAGAATAATTGTCAAAATATACAATTTCCTAAATAGAAGATACCTTTTCACTATAACAATCAGGAAGTGATATGATAACATTCTTCACTACTTTAGATTGTTTAACTGTTGCATCAAGACCTCTCATAGCACTTACCAACTCATCAAATCTCAATATGTATACTTTAATTATTTCTTCCTCAGACATTTGCATCATTTCAAACCATTCCTTCAAGTTCTATAGCTTTTCTTGTTTGACCTTTATGTCTCCTTCATAAATGCTTTCTAACTTATCCCAAACCTCTTGAGCAGTCTTCAAACTTATAACTTTTACTAATTTAGCATTTGAAAGATTATTCACAATAATAAATCCTACCTTAGCATTAATCTCATGCACCTTGATCTTTGCACTTGTACTTGGACCATTTTTTGGTGGAGTATATGCATTTTGATAAGAATTCTCAATCTTATATCCTTGAGCTATCAAATATCCTTCCATCTTTGTATTTAAAAATGCATAATAATTTCCATAGAACCTAGGACATTCCAAAGCAACCTTATTTTCCATCCTAGATCTACCTTAAGTAGTTAAGCTCTTCTCCAAGGAACCTTGCTCTGATACCAATTATTGAAATAAACAAGACAACTAAGAGGGGGGTGAATTAGTTGCAGAAAATTAGGATAAATTAAACCCTTATTTTGTTAATATGATTAAGCATGAAATGTAGATAACATAAAATATAATCACAAAACCATACACAAGAGAAAACCATATTTATGTGGAAAAACCCAATGAGGTAAAAACCATAGTGAAGATTAATGCACAATATATAAGTAATAGTAAAATCAGTACAAAGGGGATAACTTCCAGAATAGGACAGACTATCCAAAAGGGCACATAGCCAAGGCTCACTGCCAAAAAAATAATACAAGAATATAGAAGAAGAATGTTACACAAATACCACTTCTCAATGCAATAAGGAATCCACCACAATTTCTTGCACACTTTCACAATCTTGCATGAATGATTTGGATGCCTTTAGCTCACTCCCTTTAGAAACCCTAACACTGAAATTTGCACTACTTGCTCAATTTCACATCACACACACATCACTTGCATCAATATTGCATCTATCTTGCTTCTTACTTCTTTCATACATCAACTCTCAACAACACCATACATATTTATAGCTGAAGCGGGAGGGAAACTCTCCCTTTCAAATCTAAAGCCACACACATTAACCACTATGCAAGAAGGTTGCAAATAAACATTAACAACAAATATGGAAGAGAAATATGCAACATATATATTGATTTCAAATCTGAATTTGAATTACACAATCATAGAGCTCATATGCTCACATACAACATGGGCTTCACACATACAAAAAAAATCTGCAACTTAAACTTTCAATATTATTCCAGCCATATCTGGATATGCAACCACCAACTCTCCAAATCCCCCTTCTCCAAATGAGCAGCATCAATACATAGAAGTTGTGTGAGAAGAAACCGCCATTAGTTTCTCAAAACAACCTCCACAAAACCACCAAGAAAACCTGTCACTTTCTGCCTATCAATGATCTATCTTTTTTCTGAAACTCCTCAAACAATTTCTGGGTTTGGTGCCCCTTCTTTTCATCTTTCCAAATCATTTTGAAATTCTTAATTTCGTTACCATATGAGAAAGTTATGCCCATTTTACTAAAACTGGGTCTCATAGATACGACTTTAGACATGCAACAACATGCAAGATTCCAACTCCTAGAAAATAGGGACCCAATTAGAAAAGTAACTGCCAACTCAACTTGGGCATGCAAGATCTCCATTATTACAATTTATGAGGATTTAATTGATTTTTAAAAATTTGTAACTCCCAAAAAAAATCCATTCCAAGATTGCCTTTTTTTGTTAAAGCTCAAGTTCAACACTGCCACCTAGACAATCTCCACTCCAAAATTTAGCAATATTAAAATAAAAGACCAATTATTTATTACAATTTTTGGCCTAATATTTTAATTTATTTCTCCAACTAAATAATTATCAAACAATAGGAAAATTAAAATTAAAATTGATGAGGATATCCCTTTGACCATGGATGCTCCTGCATCATATCGATCTCAACCTCAAAAACCTTCTCCAATGTTGATAACAAGCCATTTTACATATAAATTCAAGATAGGTTAGTACAAAAACATTATCACGGTGGATAGGAACAAATGAAACATACATAAATCCTTAATTAGGACAAAAATAGATCCCAACACATCTCAACACACTCTCATAAGCTCGCATTTAGTGTTAAACACATGGTTGGCCAATACCCATGCTAAACACCATAAACATTAAGTACACACTTCCTCAAATCAATATGAAACTTTTGGACAACATAATTCACTTGAACACGATTCAAAATAATTCAAAAAATACTTGAGATTCATCAAAAACTTCATCCAATCTCATATAAATACTTCAACTTAGAACAATGGGTAACCCTTATTTGCATACTGATAAATGAAACTCACTCTATACTACACCAAATCAAGTACAATCTTGAATACAAAAAGATACAAGCAATATAAGAAAATTCCCAAAATTCACACAACCTGAAGCCAAACAATGAAGAGACATGGAGAAAATACATTTCTCCTAGGCCATAGAAAACATCAATAAAAAACTATTTCACACACTAGTGAAAATATCTCACACTGTAGAATGATTCAGAAACCAAAATTCTAAATATAAAACATCTAAAAACCTTGAATAACTTGTAATATATATATAGGTATAATATCAACATAAAAGAAATGTGGAGCACAATACCATAGCACATTATAAACATTTACACAATTCAATTTATCCTATTTATCATTTTTTTCTCAAAATAACTTGGAAACCAGGTGCTAGAGACATCATCAAGTAACTCATTACTTCATTCCAACTCTTCATTAAACTCTACAACAAAAACATAGCTCCATGTACTCACAACACTTCTCAAGGTCTCAACTACACATGCACAATATGTTTTCCTCTTTTTCACAATTTTCTCAATATCCTTGACATCCTCATCTTATAGTTGACATCAATGACAACACTAGCTAGTAGACTTCTGGTTGACATCAATGACAACACCTTCATACCTCCAACAAAACATTCGTTGCGGATCAAGATCAAGAATCCTAATATTATTTTGTGAGTAAAGTAGTTGATAATGGGAAATAAAGTTAGTGACCTTTTCATCATCCTTTTCTTACATTTCATTAAATTTGCTAAGGTCATCTGAGGACTCATGTGCACTTGGAAATGATTAATAAAGGCATCAAAAATTTTGTTGAACGTATTGAATTATGATGTAAAGAACAAAATCATTCCAAAGTGGCATCTTTCAAGGATCTAAGGAAGATTTTAGCAAGATTTTATCTTCAATAATGAAGTCACTACATAAGGTTGTGCATGTGGAAACATGGCTAATAGGATCTCCTATTCCACCATATTTCTCAAATTTAGGAATCACTATGCCTTGTGGTATTTGTGTTCTTAATATCTCTGAGGATAATGGGTTTCTTTGACATGTTGTGAAAGTTGTACATTTTGATTTTGACTCAATGTGTTGATTCATTGTTGTAATGAAGAAACACTTTGCAAGAGTTGATTAAGGACATACCATTGTTTATGTTTTGAGATGGAGGTGAATATGCTAGAGGTGTATATATGTTTGGAGGATAAGTGAATTGTAATTTTTTGAGGGGAGATAGGTTAGGAGATATGAGATTTGAATGCACAATGCTAAAGGGATTCCTAGTGGAAATACGTAAGGTAGTATTGAAGTTGCTAGTGTGTTGTATGGTTGTAGTAATAGTTGGATTAGTGTGTGTCTGAATAGAAGTCATAGTTGTGGAAGGGAGAATTGGATTTCCAACTTGGCTTTGAGTATATCCCAAAGTTTGAGAACAACTAGCTATGATAGGAACATTTTTAATAATGATATGAGACAGGATATGCACAATTTATATTCCTAGTTCATTATCAATCATTATCCTCATGTTATCTATGACAAGAATTATAGTACTAGTAATGTATTTGGATCCCACAAAGTTTTGCAATTTTTATAATTAATTATCTATCTATCTTAGTTCTTGAGGGACACTAGCAACCATTGATTCAATTAGTAACATTGGTTATTGGTAAAGAGGTCATAGGAAACATAGTGTAAAGGGTATGATCCATGATGGGTTGACTAGTGTCAAAATTATGGGTGAAATAGATAGAGAACTCAAGATACATGATAGATGTACTATTGTGAGATCTCATGAGTCTAGAGCTACAACTCACTAGATTATTGGAAAGAAGAAACTAGGTTGTTAATCTCATACAAGTTTCACCAAACCTAAGGTGCACCCAAAATGGAGAATAGACAAGGATCAATCAACAATAGGAAGTGCAATGCAAATATGCAAAAAGACAACAAATTGTAAATTTTAAGTTACAAGATAATTTTCTAATTATACTATGGAAAAACCTTGAAATTATGTCTTGTAATTCCAATTTTTATTCTAGAATAATGTACTCAATTTCACCAATTAAACTTGTTGGTTCCCAAATCAACAGATGCAATGAGTCCTAAAGAGTAGCCACTCTCATATTCAATCCCAACAAGTTGATAAGGGCAATGAATGGGAAAGTGAAAAAAATACCACTTTCTCCCTTGCACTTATGGCTCTGTTAAACCTGGGAGGGTGATCCAAATAAGTATATTTATAGATACTTGCATGCTGAAGTACCAAATACACTATAAACAAATATTTCTTGTTTAGGTGCTTAATAGACACAATACTATAATCGCTTAGCTGACCTCTAGAGTAATGCGTAATTTAAACACGAGATTTGTAAGTCATTTAACTCCTCACACAAACAAATTGATATTCATACTCGATTTAAAAGATGATCAGCTATTCTAATAACTAACACATGTAACATGAATAGCACACTTAGATCAATGCCTCATCCTTGGAATGAAGTCAACTCAAACACATACATAATTTGATGACAATTTTCACACCTAACAATATATGAAGCTTTGAAATGTTGCATTACAACATCTCAACATTGTGTTTGAACATTTAATTCTTACTAGCATCCTAGCACTTAGCCTAACATAAACCAACAGCTTCACTCAAGCATTTACATACATTCTTTGAATGGAAAAGCAAGAATAAAACTAAACATCCATTGGACTTCAATGGAGATGAATAAAATAATTCTTGACTATGTTATTCATAATTCATAAAATCAGTATATAGGACAGTAAAATAGTCTCAAACTTGAAATATTCAACATTATTTTTCCAGTATTGTAATCAAAATTACATAAATATTAACATACCCAAACCCTAAGACTTAACTCTAAAATCCTCTATATTCATACTATAGTGTTCTCTGTGTTAAAATACAAAACAACCTCTTGAAAATGAGGTAGAAAGCTAACATTTAAGGAGACAAAAAAAACCCTAAATTTTCATCTCAAGAAGACACTTGGCACATTTTGGTTTGTTGATCTTGAATTTCCTTTGCTTCTAGAACAATCTTGAACCTACTCTCTATTTTCTTGCTTCTCATTCCACTGCCCTACAATAGAAAAATATTCCCTTTCTAGAAGGCTCATCATTATTTCCATTCAATCTTTTTCCCATGTTTGAAAAATTCCTTGCTCTAGAGAATATTCACTTTTTTACTTGCAACTAAAAAATGTCTCAAATGAGAGCCCTTACTTTTCTCTTCCGGATCTAAAAAATTCCTTGGCTGTAAAATACCCATTTTACCTATGTATATTTAATTTATTAATATCCAGAGCTCCAAGCCTATTTCTTTTACTTTGGAAAGCATTCAAATTATTTTATCAAGTTGTGAAAATCATATTACTCGTGGGCATTTTACCTCCAATAAAGAGATCAATTTTCCCATGAGTTCATAATGCCCAGTAACTACCATCACGCATCACTCATAAGATAAGGAAAAATAAAATAAATTAGTGATGTAAAATGTTCATTCTGTTCAATTTACTTGTGCACCTTCATATTTACATTCAATTACCTTTCTCTAGTCATTTTTCACCTTAACAAATTTAGAACTTTATTTTATATATGAAAAAATTATTCAGGATAGCCACCAACGCCAATCATAGATTTGAGAAGGGAAAACTATAAGAAATTAGTGATGAGCAAAGCCAGGGAGTGCACCATCATGCATCACAGATTCATCATGGTGAAGAGGTTTGAGATGAGTGATGAGCGAAGTCATCACTCCATCACGGATGCACCAGGAACAATAAGTCTTCAATCAGTGATGAGCGATCAAGAACTCAAAACACATTCCATTTCCAACGTGCAAAAGGAAAGAGCCATTGAATCCATGATGGGTGATGAGAGGACACAACCATCACACCATCGCCGATTTAAATGGGAAATGCAAATGAAAATGGTGATGTACAAAGGTGAAAGCCCTAAAAGCTACTTTTGGACCAATTAGAAGCAAGAATTAAACTTGCTTTCCCTCTAGAACATTTGAAATGTATTTTATATTTTCCCTAAATGCCCCTTTAAATTTGCACAATATTTAGAATATTCAAAATATTTTAAATATGAACATTTGAAACATTATAAAAAATTTGTGACTTCAAATTATGCCTATGGCCCATTTGAAGAAATTTATTGTGGACAAATAGTGACACTTCGAGTTGAGATTTTTTGCGTGTGACCATAATTAATTATTTAGAGAAAACCCATTTCCTCAAATTTTGCCCAATCATAAAAAATTAGGTACCTCCTTTGTAAATTGGCCCTCGGGACACGTTTGCCACAATAGAAATACATTAAATTAATGTATCAAATGACCTCCAATCTTGATTAAAATGGAGTTGTAGAGGTTTTATACCTATTAGAGTAATAAGTTATTTCACTTAATTAATTACGTCATATTGGTTAATTAATTAAGTCACTTATCACTTTAGTTACTTAAGCTAAACTTAGGCACATTAATAATTAATTATTTATTAATTATTAAGTGTGCACACTAGGGTCTCCTTTTAGGGTTTCCTTTAGGGTTATGCATACATTACTTTTATAAAGCAAATCATCTCATGTAATTTATTAATTCCTAAATAATATTATTTGCACATCTTCATGCAAGGGTATGTGCGGATCATGATGGGCCAAAAGTGGCGATATGATGGGTATGTGGTGACGACTTTTTTTACCCAAAATTGATGAAGCGAAAAGGGTTTTTAAAGGAATTCTCAGCTTTCCACCAATATAAATTATACTTTACTTTGAGTTTAATAAGTAATTATTATTCATTTTCTATTGAAATTATGACTAAAGTCATTTTGATAGGTGATTGAAAAATATCTATAGCTTTCAAAGCGGTATCACAGTTTTGAATCTAAAACATCGCGTCACATTCTATGTTTCACATACTATAGGATTAAAAAAAAGTTGAATTTCATGAAGTTTTGACCAAGTTAAGGTGAATTGAGACATACGAGATTTTTATATTTTTAAAATTTGTAATAAAAATCATAATTAATTATTTAGTAGGGAAAAATTATTAAAAATATGCATCACATTAGGACATGAGGTCCTCTGCTTATATTTAAAATCTTAAAAGAAAAAATTATTATTTTA
>VDFB02019490.1:0-22804 GCA_007258455.2 Sequoia sempervirens
TGAATAGGAATTTTGGGCTATTTACTAATATTTATAGTTGGTGGCAAACCAAATTAGTCGGACTTAGTATATGCACATGGTAAATTTTCTTACAACAATTTAGTAAGTTAGAGCATAGTAAGACATTGTTTCAAGTTCTATATGAATGTAGCCTTGAATATTTTGCAAAGTTTAGTGAAGTGGTTGAAATACATACAAAGAGTGCATCTAGGTAGAATACTTGGCCAAGCATATTATATATGTGTATAAGTAGGTAGAGAGTATCAATGAAGAGGAACTATAAATGCAAGGAGTGTGTAGACTTAGGAAGAAGGAAAAGGGAATTTAAGGAAGGTTTCTAGTTTTAGCTCACCTAAGGGGAGAGAGGTTTCTAAGATAAAACTTAGAAAGATATTCCCAATAAGATAAAAATTTATATATATTATAAAATTCAAGGGTTAGAGTATAAATATAACATTTACTAGCACTTCATTTGTTAGCACTTTATCACATAATCATGTGGGCTTTCAAAGTCGTTAGCTATACATTTTTTAATAAAATATTAAATATACTAAATTATTTGTTTCTTGTATATCAATGATAATCTTTAAATAATAGTTTAATGATAAGCATACATGTATGGTATACCTTCAACATTGAGACACACAATTGGTAGTACTTGGTTGGTAAGTTTTACTAATTTTTTTATCAGTACTTATATATAAATAAAGATATGTAGATTTTGGTTAGATTTAACCTTATTCCTATTTTTGGTTGATGACATCAATTGTATTGAATCCACCTAATCATTGTGTATGAAAGGTGGTGCTTATCATTGTAACTATTTTATATTTTATGAACCTCTTACATAGGTATAAGCTAGTATTGTAAATATTAGTTTAATTTTTTAATTTTATCTTTAATGTATTTTGGTTGTATAATGTATGGTGATAGTTTATCCTCTTCCCCAAGGTATTATTTAGCTCCTACAAATTTCCCCATGTATAAAATTTAAAATGTAATTCTATCAGTGCATAAAGAGAAGATGTAGTAAGGTTGATCTATCAAAAAATTGTCTATGCTAGTATGTCTTCACTTATTAGAGGAAATCAAGTGATACAAGTTGGATTGTTTAGGTTTACGTTTTAGGGTTTAGAACCAACGATTAACCTGTGTAAATTCGTTTTTAGAGACGTATGTAAATTTTGTAACCTATGGTTTTGATTTCTAAGTTAAATGTGTCCAATTTAGGTTTAGATTTTATGGTTTTCAATTTACAATTTAACATTATTTATTTTGTTGACGTTTTTGATTTTTTAAATGCAATTTAAAACTATAAAAAATTGAACTAAAACACATTAAAGAAACAAAACTTAAATAATAATTAAAAAAAAATCAAGATACAAAGCAAAAAATGGCAGAATTCAACCAACCTGGAGGTCACAGAGGTCGGGTGTGTTGACGGGAGGAGGTGGCAATCGAAATATTCCCCAAGCACGAGCTTACAAACGTGTACGTGGTCTGGATTGTCTTCTCTGGCGCGGTTAAAAACAATGGATAAAATGAAAACTAACAGTTTATTTAAAAAATTAAATACCTTTCTGAAACGCATATGCATTTTCGGTTCGCGTACCCGTAGCTAAGCGCGTACGCATTCAGATTTCGGTTCGGGTACTTGTTCCGTAACACGTACACATTTTTTAAAAACGCATACGCGTTTCTTGCGAAATTTTTTTTGTTGCCCGAAATTTCCCCTCTTCGTGTACTCAACTTCTTGCTTTTACCCTACAATAGAATATGATTTGATGCGACTGTCTATTGGTTTTTTATTCCAACATTTGAGCCATATTCACAAACCCCTTTCAGGAGATTATTAGATCAAGAAAAATTGGGTTGAAACAAAAGATGAACCCATGTTTAGAGCCACTATTCGTTAACCGTCATGCGATGAGTATAATTCGAAGCTCCATCAATCCCTTATTAATTTAGGTCATTTTTGTTTTTGGAAACTACTTTTTTACTCGGCATTGATCATTCATCCACAAAGTCTCGAAAAGAATATAGATAATTTCATAAAAATATAGGTGATTTACATCCCAAGTAATTATCTATACATGGAGCTCTAATTTGCAATTTCCATCCATCATTTTTCCTGATGATGGGAGTCTCAAAGAGTGGTGTGAAATATCATATCCATCTTTTATTTTCATGCAATTTTTGCTAAAGCAATATTTTCTGATTCTTACAAGTTGATTTATTCTTTGGCTATTTGGATGAATGCATGCTATATTTTCTTCTAGGGAACATAAAAGTTTCATCAATTCGACATCAATTTTATTGTATATAGGAGCTCTCTTTCTATAAAAGAGCATAATTAGCATTATCTGTCTTTTCCCCTAATAGGTATTGACTTAATATCTTTGTTGGAACTCAGTTTTCATTGGATCTATTGGACACAGGATCTCCAAGGGCTCAAGAAAATGTGACTTTTGCATTGCTCAATTTGGTCCAATGCAGAAAATTACATGGATGTTTAGGCTAAATCTTGTTGATGATCTTTGCTAGAATCTTAGGGCTATAGGCAGTGATTGAGAAATTTGGGATCTTGTTTCCACACTGATCTTTATTTTTTTGTGGTTATAGGTGGAAAGAAATATAAGTAGAGAAGTATTAATTAGTCTATTGTTGTAGGCCTAGGTGGGTTCTGGGTTTACAATCTTTTAGTAAATAGCGATTTGGGTATTCAGTAAAATGTTTTTGAAATAAGAATTTTGCATCACTATCTAGGATTACATTACTGTTGATACGTTTAGAGTATGAATTACATTATGTAATACATTGTCAATATGTTAAAAGATTGACATGGGATTGTTGAAAGTTAGGATGGGCATTATAACTGACCCAGCATGAGAAAAGATCCATTCAAAGTATTGTTGTAAGTTACAATGTGTACTGTAATTGAATTAGCATGTACTAGTCCAGACGGTAAAACTTCCAAAGCCCATCAGAAAACTATGTCTTTGCTAAAAATTGGTTGATATTCCACACTCATTCATTGTATTTCACAAGAATTCCATGATGATAATAACTCTTACCTGAAATTTTTGCTTTGTTTCCTATTAAAATTTGACAATGCAAAACCATCAACATATATAAGTTCTTTGATATCTTGATTTATATGGAAAAATATTAATGTTGTAAACATGTCTCTTCTTTGCTTGTAATGGTGGCAGTTTAACAGCCATTACACAGTTGGCTCATCATGGGATCATTTTTGTCCCTCTGGGGTACGCTTATGGACCTGATATGTTTGAAATAAATGAAGTGAAAGGTGGTTCTACCTATGGTGCTGGAACTTATCCAGGAGATGGTTCACGTCAACCAACTAAACTGGAGCTAGATCAAGCATTCTACCAAGGGAAATATGTTGTTGGCATTACTAAGAAGTTAAAATTGGCTACATAGTTTTACTGTATTGTATTATTCCCTAAATTTCCTATAATCTTCACTCATGTTATGCATAGGTTCATAGATGGATAACTTAGTGATCCATAAATAAATCTCATCTGATTTGGCTACAAATTGTTGAGCCAAATACAAACCTTGGTTTTAGAAATTAAAAAGTCACCATGAAGAAATTGTAAAGGTGTAAAGCTAATAACAAATTGGCATTAATCACCCTTGTTTTAAGCCTCCGGGCTCTCTGTATTTGGGCCAGCACCCTTGTTTTGCTGCTTTACTTTTCAAAAAAAATTTGGCACTAATCTTTTTTTTTTAATTTTCATGAATGTTTTACCACTACTGTAAAGGAATTTATGTTTAAGCTTTAAAAAGTTGTATTCTTGGCCATTAAATGATAGAACCATAAGGTCATTTGTGTTTGGTACTTTGGAGTGTCTTAATACACTAAGGGTAGGATATATGAAAGATGCCAGACTTGAATTTTGAGTTTGACCTAGATGGTTTGGTGTTTTAAATTTTAAGCAGCATCGATGGGTTATCGTCACTTTGCAATCTAGAGAAAATTTTCAATATCATGGTAGGTGGTTCTTAGTCTAGAGAAATTTTTCAATATCATGATAATAGTTCGTGGTCTTTTGATCCTCTGTGCTATGTAAGTTGTCAGAAATGCACTGATCGAAATCAATTCATGTAGGAGAAATTCTACTTCTTATATGTCAGTATTCTCAATCAATGCCTAGAGAAGAAGATAACTATTATTATATAATATGATATTATATATATTATATTATTATAATATTATATTACAATAATATAATATTAAGGTTAAGGTCATACACAAAATTAAATTATTGGTTAAGTTCTTTATAATAATCCTAATAAGTTTTACTAACCACATGTGCCTTTGATCGAAATTTATAACTATAAAAGAACTACAATTCCTATTGGTTTTATGATGTATAATCACGCTAAAACTCAGGACTACTCAAGAACAAAATGGATCTCTTCGCCCTTGTCAAATATCCCATCGCATTTAACAACAAAGAATTAGAAACATATAATTTTCTAAGACATAAATTCTATAGTTCATGATATTAGTGTGAATTGTTTTTGGATTTAACAATTTGAGTTTTTTTGACATTTCAAATAAGATATTACGATCATCATTAAAATCAAAAATCAAAAAATAAGGAGAAAAAAAAAAAAAAACAGAATCAAATTCAGAAATTGTTTTGATATTGGGCCCAAGTTACAGATTTTAGAAGGATAAACGGCTGGAGTAGAGGAAGACTGTTGGAAATTTTATCAAGAATGTGAAGCCACTCCATTTTACATTGTCCTTGGGCGTCGAAGAGGACTGTAGAAAAGATTTTGTATCCTCTGAAGCCGCTGGATTGCAGACTGGAACACAGCAGAAGCATTAGAAAACATTAACAAACCTTATTATGCACGCCAATAGCGTGCACTCCAGAATTCAATTCACCTTTCATCTTGCTGTACAGTACTGAGCAGAGGAGGAAAAACCAACACAGATTAAATACCGAAACCAACTGCCAATCATCCACCTCATCAGTGGAAACATCCCCTGAATTTATTACTGACTGCTCATCATCAGAACTCACTGCAGAGAGAGCAGCCAATGGCTGCAAACTTGATTAACCCAACTACCTAGTGTGCAAGAATCTGGGAGTGATGATCCCTGACTCCTGAGACACCTCTTACCCAGAAACAACTGAAAACTCCCAACTGGAATGAAGGGGAAGAAGCAAAACTCAGATCTTTCCAAAGCCTGCAATTGAGGAAAGCTGAATCTGAAACTTTTTGAGAGCAGCTGTAATTGTTCTAAACCAGAGAAGATAACTTATTTACTTGCAAGGCAAACAATCCAACTGTCTGAGATTTCAGTGAAGACGTGACAAGACAGTGAAGATGCCAGATAAACTGCACAATAACTTACAAGACTCTGAAACGACATTTCTATTTTAAACAGGGGCGGTTATTAATGTTGTTATGGTCACATTTTTGTGCCCCCTGCTCGAAATGTAGTCCTTTTCTCTTCCTTTGCCTCTTTCCCAT
The DNA here is from genome assembly GCA_007258455.2 of Sequoia sempervirens. NCBI lineage: Eukaryota > Viridiplantae > Streptophyta > Pinopsida > Cupressales > Cupressaceae > Sequoia > Sequoia sempervirens. The sequence goes on from VDFB02019490.1 coordinate 5,518, forward strand.
CCATTAATGTATGTCTGTATTGTTTTGCATTGCTAGCTGATTTCTCTTGGACTTTATTTGTATCATGCGAAGTCTCCACTTATCTGTCCACACAACTTCCTTAGCATGCCTGCAATTATTCTGTCATTAATCATCTTCTGCAAATGTTCTGTTTCATCCTTAGTGTGCCTTCTTCCACAACAAATGTTAGGAAAGATTACATAATGGAGTATAGATCCATGAAATCTGAAATGAAGGATGAAGGACATGCCGAGCACAGTGGGTGCCGCCAGCATGATGAGAAAAGCACACTCGTTGCAGGGACTAAGAAGATCATAGACGATACCCATAGTCAACCAAGAAAAGTTAACAAGGAGTTGCATCAGCCAAAAACCCATTACGATGCTGCTACAGAACAGAATAGAAACTTAAAAACCAAACAAGAACTAAATGATATCGTTGTTGAAGATTACAAGAGTTTTTCTGCGCAACAAAATGACTACAACAGATCGTCTGGAAAATTTATTAGATTCTTTTACCCATTATTTTGCTAAACCTTCAATTGCATTAGGAAAATATTCAGAGTTGAAACATACAATGCGACAAAGTAAGGATTTACCTGTAACTGGTGTAATTAACGCAAAAGGCCAAGAAACTTGGATAACCTTCTTCTATGAAGGGTTTTAGAGCATCGACCTATGGGTGCCGAGCCAGAAGAACCAGGTGAGGGCGGCCAAGGATCAGATCCCATTTATGAAAATCAATGTAATGTTGAACCCAATCTCTTCCACTTCTTGTTATGCATGCAACATGTAACGGCAGGTCAAAATAAATGCAGGTTCAAAAAATGTACACGCTCCTCGTGCTTTCACTGTAGGATGCCTCTCGGCGTAAAAATACCCAAAAGGTTTTGTAGTCTGGTTGATGCAGGTCAACATTTTCTTCCTTAATGTTACACGCGACTGTGCATAGTCCATAGGCTATGCAGACGTCCTACAGTGGAGTTACAACTCAAGCCTTAACCTGCCTTGTTTCGTTCAATTGTATTTGAAGTAACACTTTTCTTTCCTCTGTACTGTGGACTATGATGCTTAGCCTTTGCATCCTGCTTGTGACGCATTCGAATGGTTCTGAGAATGCAAAGGGTCCAGTTTGTATTCTCTTAAGACAAGATGAATATTGGGTTCCTGCCTTTGGCTAGGGAGTGTCAGAAAGGCCTCTTTAAAGCCATGATCATGTACAACAATTTATAAGCACCAGGGTATGAACATAAGTTGTTGACATTTATACATCTCTTCCCGCCACTAGATGCTTTGTTGTAAAGAGATAAGCCAGGTATTCTTCATTGTGTAAGAAGACATTAAATAAATACTACTGTCTGATTACCATTCTGTAATTTGATATGAAAAACAATACATCTGGAAATATTCCTTTTACGATAGAAGCAATAACTTTGGGTGGAAATAACTTCATGGCATTTTAAGGGGAAAGTGGGATTGAATTGAAATTTGTGAAAATTAGGTTGGTTTGTTTTTTTCTCTATTGAGGAATTCCTTTCGAACGACAGTAAAATCTAAATGCAAGTACAGAGCATAAAGAATTTCTGATTTGCTATTTTCTCCATTTATATTTTAATCAACTTTCACATAAATCCTAAGCAAATTTACTGATAATATAAAAAACAGTATTACAATTTACAACTCTACATCTATGATCAGGAAGAACTACCGACCTGCTGATCATTTCTCTAATTCTATTTGCCCAAAGACACGCTATTTTCTACAAAAATGTTAATGAGCAGCAACTTGGTTTACACCATAAAGATGTGTATATATTTATAAGAAAAAAATGCATCCTGTTCATGGATATATATCATGGACAAAAAACCAGGGCCTTTGCAAGCAATGCATAATCCAAGTATACATATCCCAGAACAACAGTCCAAACCAGGGCCTTTGGCAAGGAATGTATATGCAAGGAACAAGTACTTCTTACTTCTAGATATAAATCATGAACAAAAAGACCAAACCAGGGTTTTTGGCAAGGTCTGTTTATATACAAGGAACAAAATATCTCTTACTCATAGATATAGATCCTTAATTAAAGGACCATGCAGATCCCAGATTAAAGGACCAGACTGGGGTCTTTGACAACGTGTATCTATATATATTATAGACAAAATACTACTTCTTACTGGTGGATATAGACTCTGGACTAAATGACCAAATGCGGCTCTTTAGCAAGGAATTCACTTTGATAGTGCAGTGCACAACACCAAGCAAAATAAGAAGTCCATTTTAAAGCACAAAAAGGTAAGTTTCTATCAGACAAGTGTGATCTTTTTTGTCATTATAAGGAGATAAACTTGGCATCCTTGCTGAATTCCATAAGCTTGTATAGTTACCCACGCTTGGGCAGCATCTCCAAGACTTTCCTCATTGAGGGTCGGTTGATGGGCAAAGCACTGGTGCAGAGGAGAGCTACTTTGATAACCATAATCATTTCCTCCATGAAGCAATCTGAAATTCTGGGATCCAATACGTCATGCCAACCATTCTGCTGCTCAACTTTACTGCGCACACATTTCACAAGGTCTTTGTTCTCCTCGTATTTGGGATCAACTGGTTGTTTGCCTGTCACCAGCTCCAAAAGCACCACACTAAAACTATAGATATCACTCTTCTCATTGACTTTCAGGGTGTAGGCATACTCTGAATCAAGCATAAAAGGAATCAAATCAGCTAACAACTCTATATTCCAGATTGAAATTTGAAAAAATTAATACTTTTAGGAAGAAATAGCTGCTTCTATACATCAAAAATTTGTTAAAACTACAATTCAAAACTCTAATTAGAATTTAGCTTGACCTTCAAAACTCTAATGAGAATTTAGCTTGACGTGCACAACTGATGATAACAAATCCTATGATTCACAACAAACGAAATAATATCTGAGGGGAATTCTCTATAGAAGATGAGCAAGAAGAAAATACCTCTGTTACTTTTAGGTTTGATCCAAGTTCGAACAAAACAATCTCTTCCATCATCACTATATTTCGGTCTCCAACACGAGTCCTCAAAATATAGTGATGAATGCCCTGAGGCAAGGGCTCCTCAAGCTTGAAGATAATAATTGACCTGGCACAGGAAAGAAACTTTGCAACGATACCACTTCATAAGTAGGGTTGACGTAAATTTCACGATTGATCTTTATCCATGCAAATAATTTACTTGCTTTCCCGTCCACCTATTTGTTTACTATGATTGTAGTCACCCTGTACGGCCTACAATATTATATTACTCATTTACTCTTATATTATGATATTGTGATCTTGAAAGGCTTAGGATCTATGCAGTAAAATCTACAGTGAAAAGAGAAAGATCCGCTTGCTGGTGTGGAGACAGAGAAAGAGAGGGAGAGATTTACACACCTGGAGCTATGTAACCGTAGGAACCAGCAATTGCAGGCATTAAATCCACTTCCTTCTCTTGAGTTCGAATGATCTTGGCAAGCCCAAAATCAGCCACGCGCGCATTGAAATCAGAATCCAGCAATAGATTATTAGATTTCACATCACGATGAATGATAGGCACGCAATCGTGATGCAAATATGCCAGACCTTGAGCTGCTCCAACTGCAATTTTGTACCGTGTAGGCCAATCAAGGAGACCTCCTTTGGGACCATGAAGGATATCCCCCAAACTACCATTAGGCATGTACTCGTACACCAAAAGATTAGAATATCTATTAGCAAAGCAGCACCATAGTTTAACAATGTTTTTATGCCTGATTAGGCCCAACGTCTCCACTTCTGCCTTGAATCCATTATCATTGCTGGCATCCGAAACACTCCAGAGCCTCTTGATTGCTACTATATCCCCGCTACCAAGGGTTGCTTTGTACACCTTTCTTGATCCACCGCTTCCAATCACATTCCCCTCGTCTATGCAATCTAAAATGTCATATGCTCTGAAACCCAACTTGTGAAAGGAAGTTAGCATCCAGGCAGATTTATTGTCCTGCAACATTTCCACATCTCTAGTCCCACTGTAAAGGCGGTACTTTCTGTAAAACCAGGCCAGCCCTAGCAACAAAATGAACACTGCTAAAGCAAATATTACAACGAGCAACCATATACTCTTGCTGCTCCCTTTTCTGCCATACACCTTTCCAGAACAAGATTTTATTAATTTAAAACCCTCACCACACAACCCAGTATTGCCCAACAAACCTGATTCGTATATACTATTGTCAAAAGCAGCGGGAACCATGCCTGTCAACTGATTATCTGAAACATTGAAGGTATTAAGCGTCAAATTACCCAACTCGAGAGGAATTGCACCTTTCAAGTCATTGACAGAGAGATCCAGATGATTAAGAACTGGCAACTGCCGTAACTCTGCAGGGATAAGACCTGAAATCATGTTTTTGGATAGGTTGAACTCGGTCAGGTGAGTCCATGACTCTATGTTAGTAATAAGGCCACCTGATATCTGGTTCCCCTGAAGGTCTAACTTAGCCAGCTGAAAGAGTGAACCCAAGCTGGAGGGCAGAGATCCTGTAAACTGATTGTTACTGCCATCTATTACTTTAAGATTAGTTGCCTTCCCCATTTGAGAAGGAAGAGGTCCTGTAAACTGGTTTCCAAACATGTTAAGCACGGAGAGATTTCTAGCATTTCCAATTTCAGGAGAAATGGTGCCGTTGAACTGATTGTTGCTTAGGTCAAGAAGATAAACGTGAGGGAGTCCCCAAAACGAACTAGGTATTTCTCCAGTAAGTTGATTGTTTTGCATTCGTACCCTAATCAGGCTCAAACAATCTCCATACTCCTCAGGCAGTAGACCTGTGAACCCATTGCTGAAAGGAATGTGAGTTGTTAGCTTACCTTGCTTGCAAAGACCTGAAGGTAGTGAGCCTATTAGATGATTTCCCGCAATATCCAGTATTTGAAGCTCAGAGTTCTCCCCTAATTTTTTAGGAAGGCTTCTTGACAACATATTTGAGAACAGCTTCAACATAGAAAGATTTGGCGAATTAGCAATGGCCTCTGGAATGTTGCCTTCTAAACGATTCCTAAAAAGATTCAGGGACTCCAGCGGTAAGGCTGCAAGGCTCTCAGGAATAGTCCCTTCAGGCATATTCATGGAAGCATCCAATCTTCTGAGAGCAGTTAGCCTGCTCATATTTCGAGGAATGGGTCCTGTTAAACGGTTACCGTAGAGCTCAATTTGCACCAGGTTTTTCAACTGTGAAATGCTATCTGGAATGGCGCCGGTGAGCTGATTTTGCGACAGGTCCAGGTTTATCAAATCTAACAGGCTGGCTACAGACTTGGGAATCTCACCCACTAAATTAGTGTTGGGCACCCATAAATTTTGCAGCTTTGAAAGTTTACCTATACCGTCAGTCATATTCCACGGAGCGAAGGGATTGTTTGCTAACTTGAACTCCACAAGGTTGCTCAAATTTAATAGGAAAGCCGGAAAAGTTCCATTCAGAAGATTACAACACAGATTCAGGATCTCAAGCCTCGGGAGCTTGCCAAACCCCGGGGGTATCGAACCTGAGAAGTTGTTAGAAGACAGGTCCAAATATTTCAATTCGGACAAATCTGATATAAAATCAGGCAGCTCACCAACAAAGAGATTCTGTGATAAATCCAAATGCTCGAGTCTCCTGCACATCGAAAGGTTAGGAGACAGCGTCCCGCCGATGTGGTTGTACGCCAGCGACAAATTTCTGAGCTGGGGTAGCCGGCAAACTACACTAGGAAACGGCCCAGAAAAATTCCCATTACTCAGATCAACGCCCAACACGAGTTTCGATCCCGTGTCGCACGTAATTCCTTTCCATCCGCATGGAGAGTCGTCAGATTGATTCCAGTTATTCAGAACCCACCAACTCACTTTTCAGCTGCAGCAATATTAGGCCCTCCTGAGACTCACCCCTCACTAGACAAAAGACACCCATAAGAAGAACAAGCCACAAAAGTCTGTAAGCCACTGCTGTAGCATCTGCAAAGCCCAACACTCCTGCTCAACTAATCCATTGCGATGCTCAAAAACTCCCTCTCAGAATCTGTTCCCGCCAAGACCTCCAAGAGGACCCACACAATGACGCAAGAAAACGCATGTTCCTGCCATATTAATGGAAAGGTATAGCTAAACATAACGCTCAGCATCTGATTATACAAGAAATGGCACGAAAAGCATGACTTTGAAGCCCCATCTGTAACGGGGGTAAGTATTCCACCAACTATTGCGACATTTGGCTACTTAGTGAGGTATGACTTAATGAAAGGAAAATTTGGCGTAGGCTTTAATAACGTGGTTTCCTTGAATGAACACAACATTTTTTTTGGACTGCTATTTTAGTTTCTCGCCTTGGCAGAGTCAGCATTCACATACGAGTACAATTTTCGCTCGACAACGACCATCTGCAATATTCAATCATATCGCCTATCTGTTCTCGGCTTCCTCTTCAAAATCTGCGATGTTCAAAAATTTCTAATGGGATCGTTGGGGGTACAGGTAATTTGTTCTTCTATTTAGAATTACGTCTTGCTTAATAAAAAGATTATTATAGATTTGATAAATAACTATTTCAAACAAATTAATTTGAAATTTCAGGTCCCTTTCCACCTGAAAGAGCTTGTGCTTGACGAAACAATCTAGGAAAAGTTTCTACGTTCATTGGGAATGTTAAGTCATTTGGAAATTCTGGTTGTAAGAGGAAGAGGAGAAAGGAACAGAACAGAATGGTATGAAGTGCTTGATGGGATTTATATTATGGAGATCCATCAAAAAATTATCAAAATAGATTATTGTCAGATGCAGTTTTCAATTCTCTGACAGACATGCATGCAATGATTGTGTGATATGCACAGAACGTCCTTTACAACTTCAATTATTGTCAGATGCAGTTGTATTCTCTGTCAGACATGCATGCACTGATTGTGGGATAAGCAATAAATGATACACCAAATCTCCGGAAAACTGATGGATATAAAGAAAAAAATGAAGATGATGGGAAACTTAGATTTTTCTTCTACATTTCTTTCCAATTATAATCATTTCAATTTCTAAATTTTCGATTATAATGAGTTATTCACTAGCAATTGCACAGCAATGTGTGCAATGGGTACGCCGAATAAGTTTATGGTAATATTGAGCTTTCTTTCTTTGTTAAAGAGACATGTAATTACTATTAAAGAGATATGTAATCTGAAATTGTCGAACATACAATTGGCCCAAATAAACAATGTTGTATTATAGTCACAAGACAATGCTATAGATCGATTGATTTAAATAGAAAACTATAGATAGAAATTTCATATTTGTTGCAATATTGTGACATGATCATTTTGGACTAGAATTTATCTGCAAAGAACAGTAGACTTAATCATTATTTGAAAAACAACCAAGTAAAACCAATATTTTGAAGTTGAAAAGGGAAATTAAATGCAATGTGACCTTTGGTTAAAGGTATAGTGGTTTTGTAGATGACTATCAAATGGAACATAGTGCAATTGAGTAATGAGTTGATCCTACAATAACAAAAGTAGAGATATAACTTACATGTACTTAGCATATTTTAATGTACCTTTATGATATATGCAATCTAAAATGAGAAAGTAAAGGTGAGATAAAGAAGGGTACATACCTGTAGTTGTTGTATAGATCTTTGAAGTTTAAAAGAAAAATGAAATGCAACTTGATGGAACATATCGCACTTGACTAATGAGTTGAGCCTACAATAATGAGTTGAAGCATGAAACATGAATTTCAGAGCCTACTTTGTCGACAAAATCAAATCCAAAAACTTTGCCATCATGGCCATTGTTTTTGAATTTGTGGATTGGAGACTTTGTCAAGGCTCGACCCTCAATGGACCAATACTTATGGTATGGGGTTAACACTTTAATGGGAATGGGTGTGAAAGGGGGATATATTTGTTGAGTTTGAGAGTGTCCATCTTCTTGCAATGAATCTTGTGTAGATTGAGACACTCCCAACGGGGATTGAGAGCTACTTGATGGTAGGGCACTTGTAGACTGGAGTAGAGGAGTTGGAGTTCCAACAATTAGTGCAATATTTGAAATTAATTCCAATTTTTCAACTATTATAGCCCTGCAATAAAATACAAGGAATAATTTAGAAAGAGTGTGCAAATTGAATAAATGAGAGGAGTAAAATAGATTTTGAGAAAGTGTGGACATACGTAAATTTATGGAACATCTTGGAACTGTATTGTTTTAGTAAAACAATTGAACCTTTGACTAAAGCCTCCTCAAAGACAAGATCATTGAACTCAACAGGAAGCAAAGCATGATGTGTGTGTAAACCATCAGATAGCTTAACTCAATATTTGACAAGTGTAGAACGAGCTTGTTCAATGGAGTCTATAGATGTAACCTTTAAAACGGGATCTACAATAGATATTCCTGCAAGAATATCGGCAATGGCATTTGCAATTAACGTTGCCATAATGTTCTTAGAGTGTATTGTAAGAAATTGGCTTGTGAACAAGTTCAAATATGCCAATTAGATTTTGCAAAAAATATACTCTTGGCTTGCTCAAGTTACATTTGAGTAAATGAAATTGGCTTCTAAATTTTAACAAAGTAAATTGTGTCTAGAAGAAATTATTTTGAGTGAAAGAGGCTTTTTTTAAAGGAGATTTTATAGAGTGTTTTTGTAACTATATAAAACATAAATGTAAAGAGTTTTTAAAAAAATATACATATGCAAAAGTTAAAAAATGGAGAATTATCTCTATAACATATAAATATGCACAAAAATGAACAATTGATGGAACACAAATATAATAAGCATTAAATATAAAAGAATAAAGATGTTCTCTTTCTAATTTAATGTAGTGGTGTGTATGGAAAGAAACATCTAAATAATATGTTTAGATAGAAAGAAATTTAAAATTTCAGTTGTCCCTAATATAAGAATGTGTTTTTGTAGGATGTTGAACACACACACACACATGTATATAGTGTTCATTTTATCTTTATCTCAAAAGATTAGTTTGTTTTTTTGTTTTTGTAATGCTATTTAAATAGTAAAAAATATTGTTTGAATATATATGTATATATATATTAGACCATACAATATATAATATAAAATATTTGTTTTGAGTAATCAGACAAATGCCCTCCGTAATAATGTAATCAAATTTGATTTAATGTAATTTGTAATGTTTCAAATTTAACATGATGAAATTGATATCACAATGTAAATGTATTATAAATAATTGTAAATGTGCAAGTTAATGAGAGTGAAATTTATATTCTAGTTTAAATGTACTTTAGATAAAATAACAAAATAGTAATCTAAAAAGGTGTCTTTATTTATTGTATTCAAAATATACAAAGTTATGTATATAAAGGTTACATAAGTACAAAATAGTAACATCCTTGAGTATGTGATGTTACAAAGTAACAAAATTGTAACATCTTTGTGTATGTGAGGCTATAGGTTACATAAGCACAAAATAGTAACATCCTTGAGTATGTGATGTTACACAGTAACAAAATTGAAACATCTTTGTCAATGTGAGGCTCAATAGTAGGTAAATAGTAACATATTGGTCGCACAGTAGAGTGATATACTTGATTGATCACATATTTTGCAAGTACATTTCGTACGCGTGAATGATAGAGGACGTTGCATCAACTTGGTAGTGGTGATCATAGTAAACCTCCCTAAGGAAAGTGCAAAGGCCCTCAAGTTTAATGCAACTCTCTTGATATGTTGACAACGTTTGTTGATTTTTTTCGATATCCACTGCTTCAACAGGAGGTTTGTGTGGCACACAAGTTTGAACTTGCTTACAATTGCATGACAACTATCTAAAATGGTTGAAGCAAGATTCTGAACATCAGTTCCAAGGCATTTTGATTTATTGACAGACGAGCATGACTCCGCTAGCATGTTTGTAGAATCCATTGGAATTTAGGGGGTATCCATGCTTTTGCTTGTATCCTCGCTAGAGATTTGAATGATGACATTATTATTTGATTTTTTTAGCCATTTCCTGAGAGAGAAATGGTAAAATAAAAAGTATAAGAAAAAAAAGAAAACAATTATAATAGATGTAACATAATTGTTATATTTAAAATTTACAAAAAAGAAAATTTTAAAACATGTCATTTCAAATATTAATACAAGAAGTAAAATTATAAATCAAAAAATCCTACAATTAAATTTAATTATTATTGTAAATTAAAAACAAATATAATACTTTAATAAGAAAATGTGTTAATAAATAATAATAACATTACTATACAAAACTATAATAATTATTAATTATAAATTAAAATCATTTTATGTAATTAATAGTTTGATATATATATATATATATAAATAATAAGTATAATAAATTCTAAAAAAAATAAAATAACTTTTTCAATGAGGACAATTATTTTAAAATAAGAAATAAAACAAGATGTGGTAATATTAAAACATGAATACGTTTATTATTAAGATCTTGACCATAATTTTCATTTTTCTTTTATTATACATTTCCCAATACAAATATTTTAAAATTTAATTTCAATCTTATTCTTTAATTTTGTTTCAATAGTCCTAACAATACTATGGAAACAAACAAAATAATATCAACTAAATTTAAGAAAATTACAGACTTCATATAACAAAATAAATAATCCATGTCCTATCAAATTACAAACTTCATATAACAAAATTAAAAACCATGCCCTATCCCTCTACCGTGCCCAAAAAATAGGGTTGGATACCAAATAAAACCACACGCCACATTTAGGACTAAGTGATAAGAAGTAAAAAGAAAATAAAATCTAATATTCAAATAAATATTTCACTAAGCCCCATCCAATGGTTTGCTTTGGGCACTTGGCAAGGGCCCCACCCAAAACACAGAAAATGACCTTGCATAGTTTAATTTAATAATAATAAGTATAATTAATTTTTTTTTTAATTTAATAATAATAATAAGTATAATTAATTTTTTTATTGTTTATTTTTTATTATTAAAATATAATCTACATATTATATAATAAATTTATAAATTAAATTTTATATTTATTTATATTTTAATATATATATATATATATATAATTTTACCTTAAACAAATTATAAATCAAATATTATATTAAATAAAATATAAAATAATTCTTTCAAATAAATGAAAAACAATTATTTAAAAATTTTAAAAAATAATTTTAATCGTATTACAAATAAATACTATTATATATATAAAAAACAGAATTAAAAATATATATCTCTTAACATGTTTCACATAGATTTTTGCCATATTTCACACAGATTTTTTTAAAAATAGATATATTAATAATTAAATATTTAAAAATTCAATTTAATTTTTACTTCAATATTTAAAATGAAATTTCATTATCTATTAATATATTTTATTTTAAATTACGAATAAAAAACAAATTTAATAAAACAAATCTATTTATAAATAAAAATTATATCCTATTAAAATAAAACAAATCTTAAAATATGTAATTAAAAATTAATAATTCAACATTTTGCTAATAAGACTATATATATCTGAGACAAGTAAAACAACGCCCTTATCCATGGTCAGGTAACATTGTTACTATATTCAAGATTGCTTTGATATTTACTTGACAAAGGTTTGAAATAATAGGATTCCTGATATTACGGATAATAAGCAATGAATTCTATTTAAATAATAGGGAAAAAACCTAATCACCAGAATTACCTTTATATCAAACCATCCAGAGAAAAAAACAGATTACAAAAACGCAAGAAAACAAGATTAAAAAAAAAAAAGCGATAATTCGATTAGTTACTTTAGTAAGGATGACATATTAGTGAACACGCATTCATGAACCTACAAAAGTTACATTTACATTTTTGACACTTGTAAATGTAAAAAGACAGCTGTTGATATCTTCTATCTCCATGTGTATGTTATTCTAGGGTTATTAATTCTATGGGGATTACCCATGGGGTACGAGAAGTTTAATTCAAAGCAAAGCAAATACAGGCCAAATTCCTCAGGGTTAGTTTCTATGCACCCATTTTTTTCGTCTTTTTTAAGGTCCCCACAAACGATTTCATGTTCTGCTTCTTATATGCTCCACAACAGGGGACTGGTCCTGAGAAGCGATTGTATGACACATTTAAATGTTGAAGCCTTTCCAGCTTCGCCAAAGACATTAAGGTTTGAAACATGGACTGTATTTTTTATCTGCATTTTGTTTCACGTGTATACAATTATTACAGTCAAATTATCTGTGTTTCCTATTTTTTCTTCTATTTTCCTGTTTGTATTTAGCTGACACATCTTTTGTTTTAACTTCACCTAGTTAAACGAATGAATGGCCTGATTTTTTGGTAAAGGCAGTAAGAAATTCTAACAAATATCAATTTAATAGCCTAAGCATGGGATTGAGCATATCTAACAAGGAATTTGCTACCAGATCTCATTCCAATCCAAACTAAGTAGGCCATTGTCAGCATCCACGACAAGGTTTTCCTCATCCTTCCCGGCTATTTTGTAGATTAATGAAGGTTTTTCAGACAAAGGAGGTCTTAAAGTAGGAGGGATATCTTCAATCGAATATGGAATTAATCCATGAGCAAGTATTACCACATAATTTCTTAGCTGCGGGTGTCATGGCTACGGGCTTCAAAAGCTTGGGCTTTTCAGTTAATTCTGCATTCTTAGCGAGATTATTCTTGGCCATTGGCATTCCTGTCAATTGCTGTACAATATTTCGGAAGTTGGATTCATCAGCAGTCACAAAAATTGTGCATGCGTCCATACTTTCTCTCGATCGTTTTGGCATGTTGTATTGTCTTCTCCTCAGGTATTTGTACACAGTGCCACACTAGGCATCTGTACAGTTAGTCTTTAAATTTTTTCCATGTTTTTTGACATTAGTCATCTGGGCAAACTAAGATTTCGAGGGTAAAACTACTCTTAATTCCCGAATCCAAGTAAATTTTTCTCTATTCTAATTTGCTCAATGTCATTTTTAGCATGTTCTCGTTGATTAGAATTTTCCCCAGGTAGCTACGCATCTTTCACTTGTCTTGTAAAACTATTATTAAGCTGTATGTGTTTGCTCCTTCCATGGAATGCAGGGAGCAATGGGTATAATAATTACAAAAAATAATTCAATTGGGTTTTGTTATTTAGCTTAATATCTTGCTTAACTCCATCCTCTTTTTTTTGTCTTTGTAATTAGTTTATGTTAGAAGCTTGATGTTTTCTGTGGTGAGTTTTGTGAGAAATACTAAGGTAGGTTTTCTTATTTTGTCACTTCTACTGAAAAGAGTAAAACTATATAAATATTGATCGTAGTAAAAGTAAAACTACAGTAAATGGAGAAATTGGACAGTTATAACCAACAGAAAAGAATTAAACATTGTTTAATGAAAAAATTAAAATAAAAGCCTAACAATTTTAACCGCCAACTATAATTATTTGCCGCTGGTTGTTGTATTAGTTTAGTGACAAAATAAAAAACGAATTTATTTTTGTCTTTTTCTGTACGTGGCCAGTGAAATAATGAAAATTGATTAGAGAGTAAAAAATCAACCCAGTTCTGATTACTTTTAAAGTAACCCACGCGCTCTATTGAAAACTGGATGGTCTGGATTAATTACATCGTCTTGCACTGTTATGGATAGCATTTTAGCCTTCGATCGGTTTAACAAAAAATATAATCAATTTTTTTTAATTTAAAAAATAATAATTTTAAATCTTTTAGGAATTGAGGACGTATCAAAGATTTATAAACTGATTTTATACAAACAGCCATTCACCGTATAAAAATCCATTCACCGTATACAGTGCACAGAACAATTAACATGCAGCGGCGAAAAAAGCAGTGGGGAAAGCAGCGCGGCAAACAATGGGGAAAGCAGTGCGGGAAACAGCCGGAAAAAGATTGTGATCTCGAACGCTAGCTTGCCTGACGTACGTACTCTCTTTTCGATGACATGATTCTTGGTAGTCTAAAAAAATAACTTAAGGCAATTTTCAGTGAAAAAGCTGCCCATTTTCAACCAATGGCTGAAAAAATATATATGGTCCGCAGAGGACAATAGCCATTTCATTCTACTTTTTAGGTTTGTCTTTCTAAAATAGGATATTCGGCGTAAATTATGCATTAATTTTTTTAAGTTCTTTTCAATCAAAAATATACTTAAATTTTGAGCAATTAATATAGATTTAATGTTTATAAATTATTTTATATATTATTAATATTAAAAGATCATGTATTTTTTTTTTAATAAATATTATTGATTATTTGAATTAAATAAATTATTTTATATATTATTAATACTAAAAGATCATGTATTTATTGTATTTTTTAAATATTATTGATTATTTGAATTAAAAATTCTAGAAATAGAGATTTATTTCTCTTGCCAACCTTAAAAAAATAAAAATCAAAAGATTTTGTATTCCAAAATATTTTATGATTTTCTTGAAATTAGAATTTAGTTTAATTTTAGAATATGAAATGATTTGCATGTAAAAAATAAAAATAAAAATAGAAAGGTTGATTTTATATTTAAATATTACTTTTTTAATTTATTCTAAGATTACAATTGTTAAATTATTTAAAATGAATATGTAATTTTATTTAATTCATTTGTATTCCATAATCTCTATAATTTAATAAATAATTATTTGACAATTGAATAATTAATAATTTATGAATTTTAAAAATTATAACTTAATTTTAGAATTTTAGAATTAAATTTAAGTTTTGAAAATATTGTGATGATTTGATTATTTATTTCTAAGAAAAGTTTAATGTAATAAAAAATATACCAACATACCGACTAAACTTATAAACCTATAAATCAAATTATTTGTAACATCTTTTTATATGGCAGAGAACAGGAAACCAAAGGTAAGCTTATAATGGCTTTTATCTTGAACTACCGCTCGGAGCACCAACTTCTGGCGAGAATTCGACTACCGGAACCTCCATTTCACGAGTTTTTCAACCTAACTCGTGGAACCTCCAACTACGGAACTTCTAGCTACGGAAGTTCCAACTACGGAAATTTCAGCTATGGAACTTCCTACTCTGGAACCTCTGCTCCGGAACTTTCTGCTGCTCCGGAATTTCTTGCTCTAAAACTTCCTATTGCTCCGGAACTTCCTGCTCTGGAACTTTCACTACTCTGGAACCTTTTGCTCTGGAACTTTGACAGCAACAAGCAGAAAGTGACGATGCTCCAAAATTGTTGTAGACGCAACACAAAACCTTAACAAAAGGCGGCGTTGCTCTGAAACTTAAGCAGACTAAAACATAGAGGAAATATACAACCAAAGCTCTAATTTTGTATAAAAACTTTTGAAGGAAAAGCTATAAAAGAATTATCATAGCACACGTGAGTCTGATACCAACACCGAAACCCGTAAACCAAACATAATCATCACATATCTTCTCATTAAATTTATTATTACTTTCTCTCTCTCATGAGAGTACAATGAGCATAAAAGAATAAGTATGAATACAATAGCATTGCTATGAATAAAATACATCATCATATAAGATAAATATAGAAGAGGGGATGACTCCAACTAGTGCCCCAACAACCTGTACGTTGGTCCCCAATGGCGGTGGCAATGCCTCCCTACCATGTGGACTCAAAAGAGGCCACCCCACCGTGTTCGGAGGTAGTCACAAGGCCCAAGCAGAAATGACAAGGAAAGGGAACATATGACCAACACTCACATCAGACACGGAGCAAACATGGAATACAATGCATTAAGCCAATATCACAACACGTAAATACTCATACAATAACATGCCGGGAACTACTCATGACTACTGTGGTATAAAGTACAAAAGTGTTGACCAAATGGAGTGTCATCATGTGTGCTCAAAGGGATGACACCACATGGAACTAGGTACACCTCTCTTATAGACGAAGAGACTCAATAATACCCGCATCAATGCCCTGCAGACAGATAGGCCTTCTCGTTTAACAAAAGGAGGAATCCATAACAAAAGTGAAACAGAGGAAAATCCACAAAATCTTTTTAAAACAGTCAAACAAACATTGCTGCTAATCATTCAAATAGCTGATTTCAATCATGAAGTAGAGGCATAAAAATTAAAAGTGCTCGGATTAAAATTATAAACTTGACTCAATTCATATTTTGGTGTTTCAAGTTGGAATCCACCTTCAATTTTTGATTTTAAGACCCATATGGGGTGTTGTACTGAAAAACGTCATTTAATGCAAGACTGGGTAAAAACATGAAAAATGAAAGCACCTGGATTAAAAATCAGATAAAGACCCAGTTCGTATTTTGAAATTTCTACATGGAACCCAATTTTAATTTACATTTTTGACATGTGGTAAAAGAGCAACAATGAAAAATGTCATTTTAACAATAGGCACAAATTTGGGCAAAAATGAAGGTGCTCGGATCCAAAATCTGCCAAAGACCCAGTTGAGATCTTGGCATTTCTATGAGGAATCCATCTTTAGTTTTCATTTTAAACAGGTTATTAAGGAGCAACAATAAAATTTTAAAAAAAAAAAAAAGTCATTTTACAAGTTCTACAAAATTTTGGCCAAAACAAAAAGTGTTCTAAATTTGTTTTGGATTCCAACCCAGTTGAGATTTGGGCATTTTCAAGTGAATCTCAAAGTTGGATTTGAGTTTAAACTAAGGGATTTGTATAGATTTAGAAAAAAAATCAGACTTTCTCCAAAATAAATTCCATAACCAGGCAGAAAAGAAAACTCAAAAACCAAATGCCATAACAACACCCAGCAGCCAAGATTCGCAAAACATTTAAACATGCACTCATGCATACATTTATAATCTTAGAAATTCAAGGAAGAAATAGAAGAATACCTCAATGCTTCCCAAAAAAATGAAATGAAAGAATACTCTGCAAAGAAGGTGTGGTTGGGTTCCATAATAGGACAGCAAGGAGGGTACGGCATGCTGAAACCAACGATCAGATGCCCACCAATTTCTTCTCCCCCATTTCTCCCAAAACTCAGCTACCCAAAAATTGTGGGGTTTTCTCCTCTTCCCCCCCAAAACATAAATTTTCTTCTCCAAAAAGATAACTCCCCCAAACAAAAGAATAAAAGTATAAATATATTCCAAAACAAGGTTGCCCCCTTATTTTTTATTTTTATTTTTAACTAAACTCCTCAACACAATAAAATGAAATAAATCATTTTATTAAATAAACTATTAATGCTCTCCAGAGAAATTAATTAAAATCGCTAAATATCTAATATTCCCTCTTTCATATAAAAAGAATAATTT